>PVJH01010053.1:0-75663 GCA_004026705.1 Nesogale talazaci | reverse complement strand
GCCTTTCTCATACCACTCCTTCTGTCATATTCCCCCCACCCTGAACTTTTGGTCCCATTCTTTTCATTTCCGAATTATTTATCCTACCTATCTTATCTAGATATACATGCAGATACACTGATAATTGTAAAAAAAAATAGGCAAACCCAAATAAAACAACAGAGGGAGTCAAAGCCAACAAACAAATAGCAACAACCCAAAACAAAAACAAGATAGAAATAACAAAAAGAAAGCCACTGACAAAAATGGAAATCACTATAAATAGTTTAAGATCTATTGAGGGGTTTGTTGGCCTTTTGGAGTGTGTTCCAGTCCAGTCTGACGGGGTGCCACATTCTCCCTCCAGAGTCTATTTTTGGTATTCCCTGGGGATTTCCTGCCTTTCCTCCCCTTGCTGCTATGTTGCATGCCCTTAATGTTTCGCCCCAGTGTGGTTGTGCACTATTCCCACACTGTGTCTCCAGTGTTGTCTCCCGGGCAATGCTAAGGTTTAGTGAGAACCATTATGTCTCATGGTGGGGCTGGCCCAATGGTCCTCTCTGTGCATTGTCTGCTCTGCGCAGGAATGTCATTCTCAGGGCTTGGTGGGACAGAATGTCCTCTCCTCCCTCTACATTCTTTTCATTTCTCTCATGTGCTCTAATCTAATCTCCCTGTCCTTAAGCTATAACCCCAGTGCTGTCCTCTGAAGGGCATTCTTCTGAGGTGGCGGGATATTCACATATTTGGGATTGGGGCCAGTCCCGCTGACCTCTCAATTGATTCCCTCATACATGCCAGTATGTTGTGTTCACATCTTGGTGCATCAGGACAAATAAAATAAAATAAAATAAAATAAATGCTCACATAGGAGAAGACAAAATATGATACATAAAAAGATTCCACTCAAAGAGTAAAAAGAAAAAAAAAAACAGAGTGGGGAAAAAATTTTGTTGATGGTATATCAGACAAAGGACTAATCTCTAAGTGAAAACTGTAATGCCTCAAGAAGAAAAAGAACAACTCAATTAAAAGATGGGCAGAGGACATGAATGAACAGTTTACCAGAGAAGATATTTAGGTGCCCCAGAAACATACGAAGAAATGCTTATGGACACTACCTATTGGAGAGAAGTAATGAAAACAGCCATGAGTGATCATCCCACTCAACATTGATAACAACGTTTGAAAAGCACACCCTATTTGCATAGTCCCACCCAGTTATTTGGAGGGAATTACAGAGACTTCGGTAGAAGAGCCCTAGTAAGAAATTTCCCTTCACCACACTGTTCATTTTTGGCCAAGTAATTGAAGAGGAATATGGTGAGTTCAAAGACATCTTGGCGACATAGTGAGTTTCGAACTGGGCCACTACCCACAAACTGTTCGTTGGGTTGGAAACCACTAGTTGCTCCATGGGATAAAGAGGAGGCTTTCTGATGTTGTGAAGTTTTAGCATCTTGGAAACCCATAGAGGCTGTCCTATTTGGTCCTCTAGGTTCATCATCAGTGGGAACCAACTCAAGGGCAGTGGCTATTCTGAGTACTGCCTGTTGTCACTGAATTGATCGATTCTGACTCACGGGGCCCTCCCCATGGCAGAATGGAACTGTCCTCTGCAGGGTTTTCAGTAGTGGACTTTTCGAAAGTGGACCCCCAAATCATTCTTCTGAGGTGCCTCTGGGCAGACTCAAATTGCCACCCTCTGGCTGGTACCCTTCAATCTGCCAGATGACTACTTCCACTCATTTATCCTTTCAGTCTTTGAGGGTGTCTCCAATGCCTCTAACCCTACAGCGACGTTACATTACTTCTCATTTATTTTCTCCACTGTCATCCGTTTTCACTTAACTGTCCCATCCCTCTGCATGGCTTAATACCCAGGTCATGTGTGGCGGTCATGTGCTTATGTTAATTTCATGATTGAGATGTAGGGGTGGAGTCTAACCTGCTAATCTGGAGATAGCCATTGAGTAGCCAATGAGGCCTCCGTGTGGGCATGACTTTCTCCTGAGACTTCTGGGAAATTTCACGATATTTCCCTCATGGAGATGAGAGACCATCTCCCCAGTTGTTGGGAGTTAGTCTCAGAGACAACAAACTACAGAGAAAGCAAGATGGCAGCGTCTGAGGACTGAAGGAGCAGGGAGAGAAGCCATAGGACCTTACCCTGATGGAACCAGACCTCTGAAGCTGGGGAAGCCACGTGGAGACCCCTGCCAGCACTGTGTTACTTCTACCACCACTGGATGCTGTTGATGGACCCTGAACCCTGGAAGTAGGGAGCCATGAGGGGACCCCTGCCAGCCCTCAGCCTCTGTACCCACTGGCCTGTGACTTCATGAGTCAGAAGGAGACTTTATAGACTGATATCAGTCTATAAAGTTAATACCAGACTTAATATTGGACTTAAGATTTATGGCCTTGGACTGGGCTGGAATGCATTCTTAATGTCCTATTCCTCTTATATATATAAACCCTACCCTTATATCCATATGCGTGTCTATGGATTTGTTTCTCTAGTTTACCCGGACTAACACATCATGGAATCAACTTAAGGAGTCTGCCTGTTGCTTCATTTATTAATTCCCAATGATGCACTCAGGTAGTGAATAAGAGACAAGGTGGGTATGATAATTATTTGAACAAAGTGACATGAATGTGGGCCAGGACCAATCTTTGATCTGCCCCTCACTATATGGGGATCCCAGTGATATTTTTATTTATTTATGTAGTTACTTATCTCTAGCTCTAAGGCAGACCTAGTGTCCAATGACTACGGCAGGAAGCAGGAGGTAGTGAGGAGAATTAGGTTTCCATATTTATTTTCCTGGCTTCCTTCTCATAGAATTACTCCATGCTGGTTGTAATGTTTTTGTCCGTGGCTCCAGGTTTTTCATTCCAGTTAACATTCCTTCCCTTTCAATCCTAGGGGTGTGCACACTATACCAGCCCTAAAGGAACTGCCTTATCTCATGTGATATTTCTACTTCTACACACCTTTGGAGAGAGTCCCTTACTTAGACTCTCCTCAAATTCCCCAGTTTGAGACTGTTATTTCTTTTGTGCTGACACACTGACTGATATCAAAGGAACTTGATTGTACATATTAAGGTCTTTAAAAAATCAATTTAGTAATTTCCTTTCTGAAATTAGCTTAAGAAACTATTCAGAGATATGCACAAAAATGTTTAGAAAGGGAGATTCATCACACAATAGAAAAAATATACTAAACAGCTTATGGTAGAATACTCTGCAGTCAATAAAAATCATGTTATGGCAAGAATAAGCCATAATAAGAACAGGAATTAGCATAAAAATATTAATGGCAGGTAGCTCCCACAAAACAGCATGCACAGCATAAATGCATTTTTATATCTATAGATGCACAGTAGTACTTCAGTGACCCACATTAAGATGTTAATAGTGGTTTTATTTGGGATTTGGGAATATGGGAAATTTTTACAATTATCTTTTGTGCTTCCTTAGTTATGATTTTAGGGTTTTTGTCTCCACTGAGCATGAATTATTTTTGAGATCAAAAATAGAGAAGCAGACAAAAAAATGAGTAAATCAAAGGGCTTAGGAGACAGAGAATACATTTGCTCTCTGAGCTAGAGTAATTTGCTTCTATGGTTTTCCATGGTTGCCCTAATTCTTAGATTAAGTCCAGAAAAGCATTGCTTCCATTAGAATAAAAAGCGGGGTTTTTGCTGTTGTTGTTTTCTGTGACTGTGGTAGTTTTATAATCACTTGTCTATTGAGGATTTAGAGTGAAGCGGTGGAGTCTAGCTTATCAAAAGGCCATAGGCAATGAGGTCTCTGTGTGGGCATGGCCTTCTCCTGAGGATTCTGGGAACTCTTGCATTCCTTCCCAGAGGTGGGAACCTCTCTCTCTCAGCTCACATCCTGGAAGTCATTAGAGCTGACAAGACACATGGAACTACGCTAGTGCCCTGAGCTGGAGGAACCTCGTGAAGACCCCTGCCCGCACTGAAATGCTTACAATACCACTGGATCTACAAGACTTACCATCCCCTGACCTGTAATCATCCTGCATCCGGCATCATTACATGTGTTTCATGAGTCTGAAGAGGACTTTATAGATTGGTATCGGACATATGGGCTTATGGACTCCTACTAATGGATTTGACCTGAAATTGGCTGGACTATTTTCTGAATATTCAATTGTTCTTGTACATAAAGCTCTTTCCTGCACACATATGAGTGTTTATGAATTTGTTCCTTTAGTCTACCTGGGCTAACACAGTGACATCTAATGGATTACATTTTGAATAAAACCAGACAGCTAAAATAGCAGAAAGCAATTAACAATATAGAAAAGGTTAAGGTTTTTTGGAGGTAAGAGGGCCCAGATACCCAATAAAGATTTATTAGACAGAATAAATATTTTGAAAACTTGATTTGTTATATGCACGAGACAAAGGTTAAATGTGATAATGCACATGCAAACACTGTAGAACTGGACACTGCACTGTTGGATGATTGATTGTACTATATTTTGACAATGACAGCTTGCAGACATACATCACTCTGGGTTTCTTACACAGGGGAGTCCCCTCCACCGAGAAGTCAAAGATCCCTTGTGTGGAGTCCCTTAAACCTCACCACAGCCCCTGACCTAGGCACAGGTGCTGATGTGTGAGGTTTCTGTCAGCCTCTCCCTGTTGCTTGACTCACTGTGCACCTCTTAAAGCACAGAAGTACAGGGCTGCATCTCCCAGCTGCAAGTCCGAGATCCTGAGCGCGAAGAACTTGTCTGTTTTCTGGAAGTTCACAGAATAGCGATTCTCTGTTGCATTCTGTTTCTTAAAAGCTTCTTGACGAATAATGAAAGCCATCTCCCCACTGGGAGACTGTTTATACCAGAACAAATAATAATTACTTTCCCCGGTGTCATAGGTGCAGTTCAGGGTCACTGTCTCTGCCTCCTGGACAGACATTTGCCATTGAGACTGAGTGACTGTTTCGGCCACGCCAGATCCTATGGGAAACAGGAGAGAGAGTAGGCCCTGTGTTGAGGGATCCAAGACTCTAGAGCCCTGATTTTCTTCATCCTCATCCAAATCCCACAAGGACTCCATCTACCCTCTTTCTCCCAGCAACTGAGCCCTATGAAGCACTGCAGTCTCTATGCAACTCCTGGTTCCCGTTTCACAACAGCCTCCTGGTTATATGCTCCTGTGGAGTCATTTCCAACTGCAGGTGACCTGTGTTTCATGGAGCAAACCATTGACCCACCCTGCACTGTCTCTGTGATCTTCCCGGTCTTAGAACTTTCTGATGAGGGCACGGTGTCAATCTAGCCCTCAGAGAGGTGCACTGTTCTTACCAAGACAAGCGGAGATGGCAACAGCCCATAGCAAACCGACGGGTCTCATGCCGGCAGTTCTTGCAGGGTGCAAGGCTTCCTGCCTTGGTCTGGATTCTCGTCTGGGCTTGGTGACATTTCTACTTCACAGCAGGAAATGGCAGAACAGGTGGGCGGGAGGATCATCCTCCCCAGACGTTGTGCTACTTCTCTTTCAGCAGATTGGCTTTTGGTGACAGTTTCAAATGAAAGTGAAAACTGTTTCCTGAGTTCTTTTATTCTTGGGTTAAAATCAAGAGGAAACGGCATTGGCAAAGTGTTTGGGGTAAATACTTTTTCCCTGAACGGGAGGATGGTAGGCTGGGGTGGTCATGCCTCATCTAGAACAGCGGGAACATTGTATATTCTTGGTTTGCTCTTTAAAATTAAATTTGCAAGACAAGTAGAGTGAAATAGGAATAATTAATTATAGGTGGTGAAAATGTGCCTTCTATCCTAACACCAATTTTTACTGATGTCTTGAAATAGAGAATGGGGCGGGGAGGGAATCTACATTAGCGATGGAAAAGAACACTGACTTAATTGAGAGAGAAGTGGAAGCAGGACAGGGAATGTTTCATCGGGTTTATCTTCCACGAAGAGCTTGTTGTGTAGATGCTGTGTCAAGGAGCTCTGAAATAACTAGTGAAGACGTCCACCAGCAGGGAATTGCCTCCAGCAACACATATTGTCCTCTGTCCTTTTAGAGCAGTGGTTCACGACCTTCCTACTGCCTCGACCTTTTAATACAGTTCCTCAGGTTATGGTGACTGCCCCCCTCCCCCCGCCAATCAAAAAATTATTTTTGTCCTCTTTCATCACTGTTATTTTGTTACTGTTATGATCTGTTCTATCCCCAAAGGGGTCGCAACCCACACATTGAGAACAGCAGCCATAGAGGAAGTACTGTGAATAACAAGCTTGTAGGGACACATCTGAACGATTTAATCAGCGTCCTGGTGGCACAACAGTCAGACACTTGGCTGCGGAAGAAGGCCTGGGAATGGATAATGTTCACATCCAAGAAAAACCCATGAGGGTGTTCTAGTCTATCACACAGGGTCGCTGTGCATGGGGTGGATTTGAGAATCCCCAACCATAAAACGATGACTATGCTTTATTAGAACTTGGCGTTTTATGGGGGGAGGGGAAGTGGCAGGGATACTTAAGTGACCCCAGAGTTAACAGAAGACTCTTGTTACATTTGAGAGTGGTGTGAAGCCCGCAGGTTCTCAAGAGGAGTGGCTGAGCCTTTCTATTGAAAGATAAGTAGGGAGTGCTGAGATGTGGGGTCAACACTGAATGAGGCTGCTGCAAAAACTCCTCGGTGCTCCCAGGCCCAGTTTGATAGGAATGTAAGCAGAGGCACCAGGTGTTTTTTAGAGTTTCTTTGTCCTTGTCCCATGATTTGCAGTTCTGTATCATGGCTTGGAGCCCCCAAAGTCAGTGCGATCCAAAGATTTATGTGCACATAGCTTCTTTGCAGGTGCTTCTGGGAAACATTGGTAGGAAGCAAATCAGGGAAGGGAAGGAAGCCAATGCAGATTGTGCCATTCAACTCGCAAACCCCTACGGGCAATTGGAGCTGCGTCAAGTTGGACCACTCTGGAGATAGTGTAGCATGGTCATTGGGCTTGTCCTAACTGAGACATCACAACCAGTCCAGGACAGATGGAGTGCATTCACCCTCTAGTATTTCAAGCACCTCATATGTCCCCACAGCCACGGAATATTCTGATAAGGACAGGAGGAGATTGTTTCCCTGAAAGAGAACCTGGTGGCGGGGAGGGGTCAAGCCCACTCAGGAGTGACCAAGGATAGGCCACCATCATGAATCTAGGGTCCGCCCTTCTTATCACATGTATGCCCCTAGTCCCTCCCCTTCCTATTACATGCACACCCCTAGCTCCTGACCTTCCTGTTCCTCTCATGCTCACTGTACATCCCCTTCCAATGATGTGTGTGGTTACCTGTAACCACCCCTCCTAAAGAGATATACGCCTCGGTCGTCTCTCCTCCCCCAACCTTTCCTCCCGGCCGCCCTCTCTCCCTGGCGTGCTCCCCTCTGCCCAGATCTCCTCTCTTTCCCCAACACTCTCCCTGGTGTGCTCTCCCTGACCTCTCTCTCCTATTCCCTCTCCACTGACCACTCCTCCTCTCCAGTCTTTAGCCCACGCTGGCATGGCGGACCTGACTGTTGAGATCATGGCCAAGAGGAGGTGAGCATGTTTTCATGAAATGTGTCTGACTGCATTCTTTCTATCTCTCTTTACCTCACCTTATTCTCTGTGAATATGTATATATATATACACACATACGCACATTTTTACATATATATTTAACTGTACAATCCCAGATTCATTTGGGGGGGCAACTTGCCTATTCCCCCACAGATGGGGCAGGAGTGGGTGGCATTTCATTCCGTTGTTTATAAGATCGCTGAGCATTGGAACAGATTTAATGGCACCAAACAACAGCATTTCATATTCAATTCCTCTCAGATTTGAAGACTGTTTCGATTAGCCTAGATTTTGTTCCCAGGAAGATGACTTAGACTTTCACCCTTGAGAATGTTAAGTCCCTGGTGATTATTATTATGATGAGTACTGATTGACAACCATCCCTGGACACAAAAGCACCAGAAAGTCTCCCAGCAAAGCCTCCAGGTTGTAGATACACATCTTCAGTTCCTGTAAGACATTTTCCAATTTCTGTAAGACAGCATATGCTTTTGAAAGTTAGACATTGAATAAAGAAGCCTGGGGAAGAATTTGGATCGTGGTGCTGGAGAATGTCAAAAAGTACTATATGGACTTTCAACAGCTTTCAGCATGGCCCAAAGAACTCACAAATCTGTCTTGGAAGAAACAGAATGCTTTAGAGCATAGTTTCCCAAAGTACCAGTACCCCCCCCGGTGCTGTGTGGAATGATCTAAGGGCCTTGTAAAAGCAGATATCTACACTTTATCCTGGTTTCTGGGCTGGAGTACAAAAGGTTTTCATTACTAGGAAAGGAGGTCATGAGGAATTTTTTTAAGAGGACAGTAGATAATATAAGTTTGGGAACCTCTGCTTTAGAGAGTTAAAGATGGCAAGGATTCATGTCACATACTTTGGACATGTTATCAGGAGACATCTGTCCCCAGAAAAGGATACTCTGCTTAGTAACATAGTGGCCCAGCACAAAAAGAGGATGGATGGATGGATGGATGGATGGATGGATGGATGGACACAGCTGCTGCAACCAGGGGCTCAAATACCACCACAATTGTGGGGATGGCACAGGACCAGACAGTGTATTGTTCTGTTGTACACAAGGTGACTGGAAGGCACCCAACACCAATAACAAAAGGATCATGAACAACTCCATTGTCTCACTATCACCCTTATCGGCTGCCCCTGCCAGTCCAGTCACTCCTTCCTTGGTTTTTGCACATGCCTTCATGCGGAATCTCATTTGAAAAGGAGAAAGCTGCAGTTTTAAGTTTTGTAAAAATAGCCCTGGGCTCCTTGTATACATTGTTCTGCTCGCTGTCTCAAAAAGGAGACAGAACTTCTAGTACAGAAGCACCTAAAGCTATGGAAACAGGAAGAATTAAATCCTAAAGTTGGTCACCAAACGTGGGAACAGATGGGCTAGCAGTCCTGTTTCCACCCCTCCGTTCCCAGAGCCATGTGCTTTATCAAACATGCACAGATCCCATCTCAAGAGAAGCTCTCCACTGTATAGAGTATGATTCCTCAACTGCTACTTTAGCTGAGCCTTAAGGGATCATTTCAAAGTTCTACCGGACTAGTGATTTGTGGATAGTGCACTGTGGATATTATGTGTGTGCATTGTATGTGTGACAGTGTTATGATGGTAGCAAGCTTATTGTTATACCCTCTTCCAATAAAGATACTCTAAAACCTCCGCTTATGCTGTTCTGTCTATACAGCACTGTAGGAAGTGGAGGGAAACCCCCTACCTGGAATATGTATTAACTTGAAGAAAATGTTTCTGCCACCTCCCGTGTGGAAGTGGTCGCATGTAATCAATTTTCCACCAAATGGCTGGCAGTCTCCCGAGGTTGGGGGGGGGGGGTGTTCATAGTGAATGCTCAGCATTTGGATCCTGCTGATGGACTGCATATTTAGCAGAAGAAGCAGCTAAGTCAGAGTGGGGGAGAAAAAGCTCATGCGGCTGAGCTCATGGAATGCCTCGCTTCTGGCATTTTGACTGAGCTGTTCATGGGTCTGTTGTGGCAACACTGGAAGGGACCAGGGCAGAGGCAGGTGACCTTTCCTGGAGAAAGTCTCTTGCCCACCTAGCTGTTCCATGCTTCCTCCATCTATAGGGAACACTCTCTGGTACCAGGACACATAACCATCCAAAGCAGTGTGCTCACCCTTAAATGTGACCGAATGTCACTTCCTCCCATGCCACCTTGCCTGGAGTTTTGACTTTAGAAAAAGCAGGATGCCAGACCCTTTTCAGTGTTTCTAACCTCAAGTCACACCCCTTGGGCTTTTTGTCCCCTCTAGCCAGTTGGCTGTGCTTCTGAGTAAGAGCCCCTTTTCATAAGACCTTTATAAACTTTATACACAGCTCCCTTAAGTTTGAGTACTTGATCTTCTAAGCCAATATTTTTGGAATGTCAAAAGAAAAGATTTATTTCACTACTGAGTTTGAACGTGATGGCTTTCAAGATATTTTATTTTCTATAGAGCAGTAAAAGTGTACTACAGAGTTCAAAAGCAAGGATTGTACTCTGCCCGCTCTTTGTTCTTGAGTTTTCTCTCCGTTCTGATACTAAGCTTCAAGTTTTGGACGAGATGTATCAGAAGAAAGGATTCTTCCTGAGAGAAAAATGCATCCGCTGGTATTCTTCTGGACATGCTCTTCAAAGGAAGCAATTGACATTATGTTATAAATACCCACTTGCCCGGTCCTCAGCTCACTACAAGGGTAAAGGAGGGGACCCCACAGCCCCTGTGAAAGTAGGTATGTGTGGGCCTGTGGTAAAGTTTGGGGATAGGATGCCAGGTGCTTGGGGGACACTGTGTGCTCACTGCACACAGAATAAGGCTGAATCTAGGAGCTGGGAATCCTTCATGTGCAGGACAAAGTGCTGGTCTCCTGTGTTTACTTGGGTTGTGAGTCTTCCGCTGATCTTCTTCCACATGTTGGATCCCATCTGGATCAGGGATATGAAGGCTTGCGTAGGGTCTTGCCTGAACCACTGGAAGAACACAGAAGCACTGTTTGTAACTGCAGCTCACTGTGAAGTCCTCTCCTTTTTTAATTTCCAGGGCGAAAGGGTTCTGCTCCACTGGTGAGCATCCGCTTGACCTTGTTCAGAAGGATAGAGATTGCCATACTTGAAAACATTGTCTTGTTTCCCCACTTCCCTAGAACTGTCCATCATCTCTCATTTCCTAGGATGGACCCCAGCAGCCCTGGGTCTCTCTTGTTGTCAAAGTTGCCCCCATTTCCTCTCACCTGGCCCCTTTCTTCCCACCTCCGTGCTGCCCCTCACTCACAAGTGAGCTGGAGACTCAGGAGGATCAGAGCTGCGCCCAGGGCATCCCTCATTCTCTTTTTCAGGAGTGTCTGTGGTCCATCTGATGTGGAAGCCTCCATGGTCTTCGTTCTGCTTTCTCAGCCAATCCAAACTGCTCTTGTCACATCAAATACATCACTAAGTTGGTCCCTTCTTGCTAACATTCACACTGCCCTAGTTTCCAGCCAGTTGCTTCTGCCAATGGAAACACTGCCCCCAGTGGGTCTGAAGGTTCTCCATGTGAAAAGAAAAAAAGAATTCTTCTTTTGTGCAAAGTATTTCAGCACATTGCATTTTTAGAAGTTGGGATGAATCTACAGAGAGGCAAAAAGAAAACAAACACACAAGTTGCAAAGAAAACCAAACACACAAGCTACAAAGAAAAGAGTCATAAAACCCAAATGTTCTCCACGGTGACTGTGTTTTAAAGACACGACCTTCCTCCTCTCACTTTCTTCACCTTTAATGGAAATCTGTCAATTCTTTGTGTGTGTATGATAACTTTGAGGGGTCTCAGTAAGAGATTTAGAGAAGACCTAGTTCTCTCTCTTAATTGGGTGGCACATCCCATCATTTAATTATAGCTGTCATTCTCAAGAGGTTTATATTCATTAAAAAGAGATAGCTCTTTTCAAAATTCTCTTTAAAAATACAAAAATATGTATCATATGCTTCCATGTGTCAGGTGATCTGACTGATACTGCACATCTGACTGATACGGATAAAAACAACTGCAATGATCTAAGTAAGTGCGTTTGGACCTGAACACCTTGAAGACTCCAGCATTTTTTCTTGTATTTTGTATTTTGCATCCATGTTAGTTACTTGAAACGCTGTTTGGTCGTCTACTAAGCTGTTAGAAAGAATTAGGGATTCAGGAGGAAGAGAGATTAAGGAAGCAAGTCCTATTCTTTGTACTAAATTTTCACTCTGCTGATTCTAGCGCCCACCCCTTACCTACACTTTCTCAGCTGCATTTCTTGGATAAAGCACTGGCCACAACAAATTTGTCAATTTCTTTCCCTTTCTCGATGTCTTTTTTAATAAATCATTTTATTGGGGGCTTATGCAACTCTTATCACAATCCAAGTATATAACCATCGTGTCAGGCACATTTGTACATTTATTGCCATCATTGTTCTCAAAATATTTTTTACTTGAGCCCTTGGTATAAGCTCCTCATTTTTCCCTCCCTCTACCACCCTCACTTACAAGCCTTCGATAATTTATAAACTATTATCATTTTTCTATGTCTTACGCTGCTGTTGTCTCGTTTCACCCACTTTTTTGTAACCCATTCCCCAAAGAGGGGGTTATAGGTAGATCATTGTGATAAGTTCCCCCTTTCTTCCCACCTTCCCCTCCTGGAATTTTTGCTCTATTATTGAGGGTTTAACTGTCCTGGATTCCCTGTGCTTCCAACTCTTATCTGTACCAGTGTTCATCCTCTGGTTTATCCGGATTTGTAAGGTACAATTGGGATCATGATAGTGGGGTGAGGGGGAGAGGAAGCATTTAAGAACTAGAGGAAAGTTGTATATTTCATCGCTACTATACTGCACCCTGACTGGCTTGTCTTCTCCCTGTGGCCCTTCTGTAAGCGATGTCCAGTTACCTATGGATGGGTTTTGGGTCTTCACTCTGCACTTTCCCTCATTCACAATGATAGGATTTTTTGTTCTTTGATGCCTTATACCTGATACTATTGATACCTCATGGTCACACAGACTCATGTGCTTCTCCCATGTGGGCTTTGTTGCTTCTCAGCCAGATGGCCACTTGTTCATCTTCAAGTCTTTAAGACCCCAGAGACGATATCTTCTGGTAGCCGGACACCATCAGTTTTCTTCACTACATTTGCTTGTCTTGTCTTCAGTGATTCTGATGGAAAGGTGAGCTTCATGGAATGCCAGTGGGAATGAGAGTTTGTAATATGTAGAGAGCTAGGACCTTCTTTAATGTTAATTGTACATTTGATTCTTTCATTCTTTTTCTCCCATGACATGAAATCAACAAGGGAGGCTCTTCTTCCTTTAGCATACTTCCTTCAGGGTTTTTCTCTCTGCTGTTAATTTACCTGAAGTTGGTGCTACCACCTTTTTAGAGATGGAAGATCTGAGGGTACTCTACCTCCTCTTCCCTTGTCCTCTCATACATGCTGGAGGAGAAAAAGTAATTGCAGTAATTGGAAAACATGGAGTTGGTGATAGGAACAAAGCGGGAGATCATATGATAGACTTTTGCGAGATCAGTGACTTCTTCATTGCCTCTACCCTTTTGCAACAACACACGTGCGCTTCTCCAGATGGAAAGCACAGAGGTCAAATTGACTACATCTGTTGGAGGAGAGGATGGAGGAGCTCAGTATCAGCTGCTGAAATAAGGCCAGGGACTGACTACAGAACAAAATCCCCCAAAACTCAACTCACTGCCATCAAGTCGATGCTGACTCAGAGTGACCCTATGGGACAGGCTAGAACTGTGCTGTGTGTTTCCAAGGCTGTAAATCTTTGTGGGAGTGGAATGTTCCATGTCCATGGGACAAAATAGATTATGTTGTTTATATAGTGGGAGAAACAAGGAAAACACACCTATAAAGTTAGCTAACTCCAGGAGGCAGTGTGTGATAGGCATCAGCACTATTACTATTGCATTGTGCTAGTCTGGGTAGACTAGAAGAACACATTTATAAACACACATATGGATATAAGGAAAAGGTTTATATATAAAAGAAGTAGGACATTAAGAAAGCATCCCAACCCAGTCCAGTACAAAGTCATAAGTCCAATATTAACCCATATGCCCAATATCAGTCTATAAAGTCTCCTTCCGACTCACGAAGTCACAGGTCAGTGGGTGCAGAGTCCTGGCGCTGGCAGGGGTCCCCTCATGGCTCCTCGCTTCCAGGGCTCAGGGTCCATCAACAGCATTCGGTGGTGGCCAAAGCAACTCATTGCTGGCGGAAGTCTCCACATGGCCTCTCCAGCTTCAGAGTCTGGATCCATCAGGGCAAAGTCGTGTAGTTTCTCCGGCCCCTCAGATGCTGCCATCTTGTCTTGTCCGTGATTCATCGCCTCTAAGACTAACTCCCAACAACTGGGGAGATAGCTTCTCATCTTCACGGAGGAAATATCACGAGACTTCCCAGATGTATCAGGAAAAGCCATGCCCACATGGAGGCCTCATTGGCTATCTCCTGATTAACAGGCTAGACAACACCCCTACATCTCAATCATGAAATTAACATAAGCACATGACTGCCACATACATGAAAACAAAGACAATAGTAGTTTAAAAACTCAGAAGTCATATAATCCTCTTCACTGATGTAGAAAAGGTTCTTGACACAATACTAAAAGGTAGAAACTAACAACCAGCTTCTTAACAACAACAACAACAACAACAAAATGTTTATGTCACAAACTAAACCCAACACTTACCTTTTGGGAAACATTAGAAAATTCACTAGTAAAATGAAGAGAAAATTTCTTCCTCTCTTAACACTGTGATAGAGTTCCTCGCTAATGTAATCAAACCAAAGAAAGTAATTCGAAGCATAAGAATTCGAAAGAAAGAGGTAAAATATCTGCACATTTGCAGATGACATGATCTTATAACAGACAACCCAAAAAAGAAGAAAAATCACAGCTATGGTGAGATTATAATGTAAACACTTCAAAAAATCATTAACAAGACCAGTTAGAAGACTTATTGGGAGGCACTGATATTTCTGTTGGTGGATATGGTGAGTAAATGGGAAGAAGCGACCTCATTGGGAAGGGATGCTGAACTATAATTGTAGGGAATCCAAGGGGAGAATAAACCTGGGTACACAGTACACATGAATGTTTTTCCCTAACCCTTGGTAACCCAGGGCACGATAAGCACTACAGTGACCTTAGACACCAGTCTTATAGGAGCTCTCTATCC
This sequence comes from Nesogale talazaci, assembly GCA_004026705.1. NCBI lineage: Eukaryota > Metazoa > Chordata > Mammalia > Afrosoricida > Tenrecidae > Nesogale > Nesogale talazaci. The sequence goes on along the minus strand of PVJH01010053.1, from coordinate 60,840 downwards.
CCAAGGGCCACACCAGAAGGACTTGGCATGGAAGCCAGACTGAATGAACTTGGACCTTCTTTAAAATTACCCATACCCTTGGACTCAAAACTGAACTACCCTGATGATAGAGGAGGCACCCAAGACAATAGAAATTGCTGTCATTGGACCTTGCGTGAGACCCCAGGCTTAGTGACTATTCAATGAAAGGAGAGTCAGAACCACCTTGTATTTAGTACCTCAATGTCCCTCTTGTTTTAACATGATAAGTATTAATCTGAAGGACAAGGGTCTGCCCTTGCAAGAAATTATACAGGGCATTTTCCACTGGCACCAATGGCCATGCTCAGTGTAAACAGAGCTCAATCCATTAAGAAATCAATCTGTACCAAGCAACCACTCAGGAATTGCAGTTGAACTATACTTTCACAAACTCCTCAGATCAACAATACATTGCATCAATGTCATTGGATAAGTTGTTGATGTCATTAATGCAATCGCCTTATATTGTAAGGCACTGGTTCTCAACCTTCTTTAATGCTGTGACCCATTAATACCCTCATGTTGTGGTGACCTCAACCATGAAATTATTTCTCTGCTACTTCATAACTGTCATTTTGTTACTATTATGAATTGTAATGCAAATATCTCCTATGCAGGGTGCATTTTCATTGTTATAAATTGAAAAAAATAAGCATAACTGATGCATACTGATTAATCACAAAACAATATGTAATTATATATTGCAAAATATTTATGTATCTTCCAAGGGTCTTTGGTGACCCCTGTGAAAGGGTCATTTGAAAGGGTCACAGCCCACAGGTTGAGAAACGCTGCCCTAAGCAGATGACTGGCAATGTTTTACACTTTTGCTTTGTTTGTTTGTTTTTTGTTCTTGTTGGTCTGGTTTTTGTTTCTGACTTAAATGCCATCAATAAAGTCAACCAGAGTGCTTTATAACCCATGGATTATGGTAGATGGATTCTTGACTCTGACATAATTCTAGCCCTAGACCAAGAACAGTGAGTTTTTAATCATGTGACTCTCCTTGATACTTGCCTTCTCCAAAAAATCCCTGAAGATAAGGGTGCTACAGCAACGTGTGGTGAAGAAAGCTGATGGTGCCCGCCTATCAATTATGACTGTGGCTGGGGTCTTAAAGGCTTGTACTCAAACAAGCAGCCATCTAAGTGCTGTGTCAACTAAATCCATATCACACTAACATGTGTGATCCAAAGATGACCATAACAAAATCCAAATACGATGAAGGGAAGGGTGTCTGAGTTTAAATTGTGAACACCCAATCTGTAGAACTCTATGGGAGATAGGGGGAACCCAAAATCCATCGGCAGATCATTTAGTCTGATTAAACCTCTGGCAGGTGCCCTCTAGCCACAGATGAGGGCCTCGAACAGCTTTACTACCAGACAGAGACGACTGTAACCTTGATTATGGTGGATTGAACCATGCATGCTATACTATGATACTTGGTCAGTTGACCTTTCTCTTGACTCAACTTGAATTTGCTCTAGGCTCACTATTTCTTGATTGTCCCAAGATAGAAAATTCTTCTTGCTTTTTAAATATTGTTGGCGGCCCTTTCTCATTTTTATTTTTCGCTTTAGCTTCATTTTGCTTTTGCTTTTTATTGTTCTGCTAGGTTTCCCAGGTTAGGAAGCACAGAAGGAGTGGAGACACTACATGCTGCAATGGTTTATGGGAAAGGAGAGGGAAAAAGGAGGTTGAGGAGATTTGGGGATGATGAATGTGGGAGGGGGAGGGAGCATTAGAAATGATTGTGATGATGCTTACACAACTCTTTTAAAAAGTGATTCAACTATGACATGTGGATGCAATATCAAGGAAGCTACTAAAAAGAGAAAGAAACCAAACTTGACCTGTGGGTACCAGAGATGGAAGATGAATTTTTGCTTTAGGAGCACTGAGTTTATTTTAATGGTGGTGGAACAATTTGGAGAGGGACATCACTAATGACCATATGTGGCAACCACCTCATCTGGTGTCAATTTGAGGATTAAGAGTGTAGGGGTGGAGTCTAGTCTGTCAATCTGGAGATAGCCAATGCGACCTCTGTGTGGGCATGGCTTTCTCCTCTGAGAATTCTGAGAAATCCAGTAGCATTTCCTCTTCGGAGGTGGGAGAATCAGGACTCACCCCCTGGGAGACATTGCAGCTGACAAGACACATGGCAGCCTGCTGATAGACCCAGAGCACTGGAAACTGGAGTTGCCACGGGAAGACGCCTGCCAGCACTGAGATGCTTCTACTGCCACTGGACACACAAGACTCTGCATCTACTGGCCTGTGATTGTCCTGGTGTCATCATATGTGCTTCATGAATCTAAAGAGGACTTATATATTGGTATCAGACATATGGGCTAATATCAGATTTATGACCTTGGACTGGACTAAGCTGGGATGTTTTCTCAATGTTCAATTGCACTTATATATAAAATCCCTTTCTTATACACACATGAGTGACTATAAATTTGTTTCTCTAGTCTATCTCAACTAACACATCATACAGCATGAAGAGTATAATCAGTGGCACTGAGTTATACATGTAGAAGTTGTTGAATTGGAGAATGTATGGTTGTGTATATTTTTGCCAAAATTGAAAAACTACATGAATAGTAATGAGTAGGGGGAAATGTTCTGAAATTGATTGAGATAAAGATTATACAATTCTTCTTTATAAGGTTGAGCAATTGAACTGTATGATATGTGGATGCAGTGCCAATAAGACTTTAAAAATAGGCTTATTTTTAAAAAAGAGCATACTTTATTGGGAAAAAATGAAGAAAGAAAAAGAAACTTTTGAGATGTCAACTAAGGCCATTCAGGTCAATTAAATGGATTAGAAAATTGAAAATTAGTCAATTTGAGACAGCATCTCAAATGTGTGTGTGTGTGTATGTGTGTAAAGGACTAGGGAAGGGAGTTTTCAGTATGTTAGAATAATTTGCATACTTCCCGAATATAGCACCCAGATCAGATTATGATAGTGACACTTTTATTTTTTATTTTTTTATTTTTTTGGCATCACTGCTCTCTGGTGGTGGGAGTAGGAGGCCCAGCCCCACTGCTGGAATTGAACCTCCGTCCCAGTGGGCCGCAGTCCCGCGCACAACCACTACGCCACCGGGGCTCAGCCGAAAGTGACACTTTTAGACAAACAGCCTTCAGACTGTGATTCTTGTGCTCTTAGCTGTATGTGGCAAAAAAAAAAAAAAATTAAGAGTATGAAGGCACAGCTATTTCTAAAGGAATTCATTTTCCCATCAACTTTTGCACTTGTTCTTCCCTAACACTAGTCTGCCCTAGAACATGCCTGAGATCAAGTTGTACATCTGTCTTTCATTTCCCATGTCCCTTTTCATAATTACTGTTTTTTTTAAAATGTACATCATCTTAGTCATCCTGGATTTTAATATGCTACATTGCCTCAGGATGCTAAACTTTCCAGAGTTAAAAATAGGAGGACTGGCAATACTTTAGCTTTTTGACTTATAAGTGGGAGTCCTTAACATCTAAGTAAGAAGTATGGTAAGACAGGAGTATGTTTCAACAAGGCAAAAATCTCAAGGTGAGGTTCTATCTTAGAACTTAGAAATGAGTTGGTTGTCACTGGTATCCATTATGCCACAACCTTATTTAAACTGAAAAATAGAGTCACCTTTTTTCTAATAGAAAATAAATCTTAAGCAGCCTATTTGGCAATCTGAGGTGTTGGAAACAAACTAGATAAATTATTTTGTCATTTCATTGAAATGATAAGAATTGGGGAAGAATCTGTAGGAGGAAAATCAAGAATTATGTTTTGGATATGCTAAATGGCAGGTGCCAATGTGGGTATATTATATGAAGTTATAGGACTGACTTTCAAAAGAGAGGACTGGGATTGCATTAGAACTTAAATTTCTGAGCATTAGGTTTGTCTAAGTCAAGTGTATAATAGAAATGTGAAATCCATTTATGAATGTCCACATAAATTTATCCTCCAATGAATTCTTTCTGACCATTAAACAGTAGAATGAATAGCTTTGGCCTCAGGCAGAGTACGTTAGAGATTGGATTTCTAGGAGGTCCAGGAAGAAGTATAGCCTTAGGTACTTTATTGGGTGTGTCTTTAATAGATGATGTGATGCTAGGGTCACATAGTAAAGGGTTATGTCCTGATTGCCTTTGTTGAAGGGCCTTGGACCAATTTTGTGTTTTTCTGTCTAGTTTTATTTACAGGGGTGCTCTTCCCCCCAAATCTGGAATTGCATTAGGCAGAGTGGACTTTCACAGCATGTATTTTTCCTCGTAGGTGAGCAGTGAACAACTTTCCCCAAGTTAGTGCACCCGATGGCATCACCGGGGAAGATTCTCTCTGGTCACAGTGAATTTTTTCATAAAAGCAGTTTCACTCAAACCTCGCTTTTGTGATGACTAATTTCAGAAAACAGTGTGAAGCTGTGAAATTTTGTCTTCTGCTCTGGAAAAATGACACAGAGACTCTTGTGATGTTGAACACAGATTACCAGGACAGCCCTATGGGAAACACTCAAATGAACGAGTGTTTTTCTCATTTCAAAAAAGGTGAAAGGTCAATTGTTGACAAACCTCTTTCAGTATGCCCATCAACTTCCTGAATTGTTGAAAATGTTGAACTCATAGTGCATTTGGCATTTGCTCCATCAGGTTAGACTGTTAATCAAGCTTTACATTTAAAAGTTCTGAAAAGATTGCCTAACAGTGTGTGACAAAAAAAACCTGATTTGTGGCAGATGGGGGATTGGTTTTTCTACCATGACAATGCACTTGCTCACACAGCCATCTCAGTGTGCCTGTTTTTGGCAAAAAAACCCCCAGCATGCCTCTCTTGTTCCACACAGCTTATTCACCTGACTTTACTCTGTGTGACTTCTTTTTGTTTCCATGAATGAAGAGGGACATGAAAGGGACAATCTGAAGACATGGAAGAAGTGAAGAACGAGGGAGGTACAGTTAGCCATCCAAAGAGATGAGTTTGAAAAATGTTCCCAAGAATGGAATCACAGATTTAAAAATGTATTAAGTGTAATGGAAAGAATTTTGAAGATGAAAGGTTATTTCATATATAAGAAATTCCTGCTTCTCTTCTCTTCATCCAAATTTATTCTTAGTCCATTCCATCCTTTCTAGACCCTAAATGAGCCTACATCCCTATCCAAGACTCTGTATCAAAGAAATCTTCTCTTGATGAAAGCAACAGTTCATATAATGAGAGAAATCTAAATAGCGAGAAATCTAAATCCACTGCTTATTTTTCTAAAGGACCGGATATTTGGAAGAGAGGAGTACAGAAGATCAAAGGCATAAATCTGACCTTAACAGTTAAGGTCAGTAGGTTCCCGCCCCACACATCAAAATTTTTATGTGGTTTCCAAAATTTTCTGTATTTCTGATTTGTAGTGTGTTCTTTGTTCGTTTATATTGGAGTGTGTCTCAGAGGTGTTATGAGAACGGAGGTCACTCTCTCAATGTTGTGTTATATGCTTTTCTGTTTTTTGGTATATGATACTCAGGATTGACAAACCTACAGGGATAATAAATAGAATAAGGGGGCTGGTGAACAGGAGTATGTTGTTCTTGTTGGTGGTGGTGGGTGTAAAGGAAAGATGATGTCAAGGAATCCATGTAGAAGAAGTATGCTTGGATTGTGGTGGCAATTGTACAATTCTACTTGAGGTGATGGAAATACCGAATGATATGATATATGTACTAAATCTCAACTTAATAATAAAAAAGAAGGGGCTGAGCCCTGGTGGCACAGTGGTTGTGTGCAAGACTGCGGCCCACTGAATTGGAGGTTCAGATCCAGCAACATCTCTCCAGGAGCAAGGCTGGGCCTCCTACTCCTACCACCAGAGGTCAGTGATGCCCCCCCCCCAAAATAAAAAAGGAGGTACATCACAATTCAAATGCATTGATTATTTTTTCTTCAGAATTCCTTATTTAATTTCCAACTTTCATATACATATGAGGCAATTGAAAAGACTTTTGCAGTGTTCAGGAGCACCTGAGATTGTATTTCTCCTTGGATAATAAGTTTCTGTTTGTGAAAGTCAACTATTTGTGGTATATTTTGGGGGGCCACCACTGCCCTCTGGTGGTCATGGGAGCTACCCAGCCTTGCTCCTGCTGCTGGATTTGAACTGTCAAGCCAATGGGCTGCAGTCCTGCACTCAACCACTACGCCACCTGGGCTCAGGCCCCCACTTGTGGTATTTTTGCACTAACTAGACGATTAAGGTATGCCTATTTACAGCAGTAACAACAAACACAATCTTCAACAATTAACAGCACAAAAGTAGCTGAGGACGCTGCTTTTGTAAAGTCAAAATCCTCACGGGATTTGATTTCCAGGTTTGGAATTTTAAGATCAGAGTTTCATGGAATATTCCAATTAATTGGTCTAATACCATGCGTAGTGCTGCTGCTCTGCCTCCTACCTTGATATGCAGTGCTTGGGATCTGGCGGGTGGACATCGGAGACACAGCAAGTGGTCTCTATTTACTTGGATTAGCAGAGGAGAAGGAGAATAAGAAATAGAAGGGTACGGAATGTATGACAATAATGGCAAAGTAAATAAGATTGTTGAAAGAGACTATCCGTCACAAATGTGGAGAGAGGAAAGCACTCACTGTGGGCGGCCTACCATGTCACTGTCACCGAGGGGGTGCCAAACAATCTCTGCTCAGCTAGGGCTTCTCAGTAAGCACACCTGAGACCAGACAGAAGCCTTTTCTCATGTCTCCATTAGGATGGCTGACCTTGGCGAAGAAAGTCCTAACTAGATTGATGGGAAACAGAGCTAAGATGGGCATTGTAACAGCATCCCTAAATTGAATCAATTTCCACCGCCATACACCAAGATCCGTTTATATTGTTTTGAAGAAAATTGTTGATGGTATTAAGTTTGAGGGACTTTTAAACAGATGGTAGAAAGCGGTGACAGAACATTTCTTAAGTAAATGGGAGGTCTAATTAAGTACTGTCATCACTAATCGGCATTTTATTTGTGTCAGTCACTCTCTCTGAACAGAAAGATCCCCCTAGTAGTGTCTGTCTATTTCAGACTTGTACTGAATCCAAGTACTTGTTAGAGGCTTAACAAGCTAGCCAGTGCTATCTTTTATCTCGGCGTATAAAAACTTACTAAAAGAAATATTTCTGTAAGTGTTGCTTGTCAAAGTCACAGGAAAGGATGAGAGAAAACAGGACAATCTCTAGAATCAAATGGCTTTGAACCCCACTTCCACACCAATAAGCCATCATAATGGAAGTAGAAATTAATGTTTCCCCATAATGCTGTCATGGGATGCAATCCCATTGGATGCAATTTATTATTGTCTTTTCATGGTAAATGTCAACTATTTACCTTCTACCCACCCTTCTGTATTTTAGTCATGAAATTACTTAAGTTTTGGACAATTTTCCTTGCAAAGTATTACATATATTACCCTGAGCACACTATCTCACAGATTGCATGGAGCGGTCACTGTTGTTCTTCTGAGGAGAGATATCTGTGGAAACTTAGCGCCCGCATTGAGCTTAGGTCACTAAGTCTCAGAGCAGTGAATACACTGGTGCTTAGGGGGCTGAGACGGGGTACTTGGGCCACATAAATAGGAGGAAAATGAAAGCACTAGGAAACAGGTGAACTTAATATCTTTTGGCACAGAATGTATTTATTCCAGAAGACAAACAGAAAGGGTTCTATTGGACATATACAAAGGAATTTGGAGAGTCATGTTTGCAAAGGATGAGGCAGGAAACATGTGTGACTACAGGAAGAAGGATGAAGGGGAATAAACAGCAGAGAAGAGACAGAAAGACATCCGTATAGCACTGGGAACGGATATAGAGAGGAGACAGCAATTAGAACCAAGGTGATAGGAAAGACTTTGCCCTGTATTTAATCTCATTGTCTAGCATTTTTTTCTAAGCCAATTTAGAAATAGCATCCTGAAACACATGGTAGTCTGTGGTGTAAATTTGAGGATTAAGCATGTAGGGGTGGAGTCTGGCCTGTCAATCAGGATATAACCAATGAGACCTCTGTGTGGATATGGTCTTCACCTGAAGATTCTGGGAACTCCTGTATTTCCTCCTTGAAGGTAGGAGACACTCTCTCCATGCCCACTCCCTGTGGCAAGATATCTCTGTGGAGAAGACACATGGAGAGAGGCTGATGGAGCCAGGTCTCTGTAGCTGGAGAAGTCACATGGAGACCCCTGCCAGTGCTGCTATGCTTACAACATCACTGAATCCGTAAGACTTCCTACCCACTGGCTTGTGATCTTCCTGTACTCAGCATCACTGCATGTGTTGGGTGAAGAGGGCTTTACAGATTGGTATCAGACATATGGGATAATATAGGGCTAAGGGGTTGATCTGGACTGGGCTTGGATATTCCCTCAATATCAATTGCTTTTTTTGGGGGGGGGGGAGAGGAGGCTCTTGTGGTCATGGGCGCTACCCAGTGCCTCCTGAGGGCCGCCGCTGGATTTGAACCACCAAGCCCGCGGGCTGCAGTCCTGCACTCAACCACTTACGCCCCCGGGGCTCAGCCCTGATTGCTCTTTCTTATACAGCATTCGATTGTTCTTTCTTGTACACACATGAGTGTCTATGAATTTGATTCTTTAGTTTACCAGGACTAACACAAAGTCTAAATAAAACAAAACCAAAGAGGACAGAGGTGAGAATCAGGAAGTTTTCTCTAAGTTCACTTTATGGTGCAAATCTTTTTATTGATTTGCTAGGTGAGGATAAAATGAAACCCCATTGCAATGTCATGTAAATGTGAGTATACTCTTTTCAAATGATATGAAGGCTATGTGTCAAATTGTAATAATGATTATTTGGGAACTAGGGAAAGGGATATTAAAGGTATTATCAATTTTATTATTTTTTCTATATTTTGTCTGATATTTTTGGAGTTTCTTTTGGTTGTGTGCGTTCTTTGTTTTATTGATTTAGTGATTGATTATAATCATTTTATTGGGGGCTCTTACAACTCTGGTTACAATCCATACATCAATTTTATTCAACATATTAATGCATATGTTCCACTGTTGTTTTCCAGACATTTACTTTCCATTGAGCCCCTGGGATCAGCTCCTCTTTTTGTCTCTTCTTCCTCCCCACCCTCCCCACAACCCTCATGACCTGTGGCAGTCATGTGCTTGTGTTAATTTTATGATTGAAATGTAGGGGTGGAATCTAGCCTGTGAATCTGGAGATAGCCATTGAGTAGCCAATGAGGACTCTATGTGGGCATGGCTTTCTCCTGAGACTTCTGGGAAATCTTGTGATATTTCCCTCGTGAAGATGAGAAGCTATCTTCCCCAGTTGTTGGGAGTTAGTTTCAGAGATGATTGATCACGGAAAAGACAAGATGTAGCCTCCAAGAAGTTGGAGGAGCCAGTGGAGAGACCACACGGCTTTGCCCTGATGAAGAAAGACCTCTGAAGCTGGAGCGGCATGCTGTTGAAGGACCTGAGCCCTGGAAGCGAGGAGCCATGGGGAGACCCCTGCCAGCACCAGAATTCTGCACCCACTGACCTGTGACTTCCTGAGTCAGAAGCAGACTTTATAGACTGACTTCGGGCATATGGGTTAATATTGGACTTATGACTTTGCACTGGACTGGATTGGGATGCCTTTTTAGTGTCACATTTCTTTTGTATATAAACCCTTTCCTTATAGCTATATGCGTGTCTCTGAAATTTGTTCCTCTAGTCTATCCGGACTAACACATGGCCCTTGATTGATTGTAGACTGTTAATTATTTTCAAATCTCATGCTAACTGCTGTCTCCCTTCCTCTCTGGTTTCAGCTGTTCCTCCCCGTGGAGGGGAGTGTGTGGTTATGTGCCATTCATTGCAATCAGTGCTCCGCTCCTTCATCACCTCTCCCCCCTCTCCACTAACTACCCTTTTGGTATTTCTATTCTGCTTCCTTTTCCTGGGTTCCAGGTGTCGTGAGTTTTATCTCTTGCCTATACTTGTAAGGTGAAAAGCAAATGTCATTTAAAAAAGATGCATTATTTTCCCTCACATCTCTTTTGTGAAATAAAAATATGATAACTGAGTCAGTTTATATCTAAAACAAGTAGAAATTTTGCAAGTCTCTTTTGTGCATATGTGTGTTGAGAAGTTATATAAGCATTGGGAGCACTGTGTAGAACCTTATTTTTAATCGAAGAAAGGGGGTTTGATTGGTGAGATGATAATCTTGCAGAATGGATGGAGCAAAGGACCCGATTTATTAAGTGCTTCTCAGAGATAAGGATGGGAAGTTTCCTAATTCATGGCCTGGAGTTAGTATTAAGCTAAGATCAATGTATGATTAACTGTGTACCTTAGTGTAGAGAGATGTAGAACATATGGGCACAAATATAATCATTATACACAAGATGGTAACTCGGTATCTTGTACAGTATAATGATAAGATCATGTTTACTTAAGTAATTTAACAACATTCCATCCACTCAACAATATTTGCTAAGCATGGCTATTTTGTTGATCCTTTAATAGTTGCCTATAATTTATCAATGAACAAAGCAATGTCCTTGCTCTCTTGGAAGTTGGGTTGCTGTAATGATTTCAAAAAGTGCAACATTAGACAATCTCTCAATATAATTGAACACATCAATAAGTAAGAGGGGAAAATCGAATAAGTTGTCAGATAAAAAATTAAAGTCTGTTGCAGAAAGATATTCGTCACCCATTTCTATGGAAGGATGTTAGGTATTACTTTTCTACAAAATGACTTTGAGAAAAGTTCTCCATACTACATATTTTGGTTAATGAGATTCTTTAAGAAATGCCTGGTCAGTTTATTATAGAGTTAAGTTACCTAAAAACAAGGGCTTTCTATCTGCAGACATAAAGAATTTAATGTTGTAAAACTGTGTTATCTGAATCACAAGATATTTGAGAAAAATATGTAACATTAAAAAAAGAGACTAAACAAAGAGAAAAGAGATTAACTTGCCGTAAGTGCAGATGATTAATTCAAGAGATGGGAAGTTTGAAAAACAAAATTAATTTGTCTTCTTAAAGTGATCTAGGTAAGCTATGTGTACAATGAAATGTGAACAGAAAAGTATAGGAGAATGATAATTGGGAAACATGAATGAGATATGAAAATGGAAAATAAAATAGTCGGGTTTTTAAAAAAAGATTCAGAAGTTGAAGTAGAAATAGTCTCAGAAATAAACCAAAAAAGCAAAGAGATCGAAAAACGAGGAAAAAAATGAAACAGAATATCAAAATAGGAAATTCCAATCTGTCTAATTGCAAATCCAGAAGCAGTTTGTAAAGAACACAGTGCAGAGAAAAATGCCAGCAAAACAAATAGGAGGCATTCCTCGTGGACGAAAGAAGCATGTTTCTAGATGGAGGGGGACATGGAAATGTCCACTATCACAAACAGAAAACTAGGCAATCTGAGACAACAGAGCAAGCCATTAGTTCACAGAGGGAACGAGCAGTTCACCTGCAAAGGAGTACCTGGCGTGACAACAGCAAAAAAGAAATTAGAAAATGCCAGTAGTAAAATGAACAAAATAATGAAGCAAAATAATCGTGACCATCTTGACTCAGCAATGCCCATATTTTCTTGACCAACTAACGTGAACACTGATTCACCTGAAAGGTGGAGGGTAGGCGGGGATTAATGAGAACTCACTCTTCATCTGACTTAGGAATCCAAAGGTAATGTCTAAAATGCTCAAGTCAAGAATATTGTAAAGCATCTTATCTAAAATACCAAGCTCACTCCGGAAGATTTTGAGGATGGTGCAGCACCGGGCAGTGCTTTGTTCCGTGGTCCATAGGGAGGCTGACGAGGCAGACATCACAGCAACAATCAGCTCTCACACGTTAACAGGGAGACGTTTTATGAAAGACTAACTTTGCTCTAACATTTCTGTAGTAGTTAGGATGGAAAAAATAAGCATGCGTATTTTTATAACAGTATTTCTAAATATCAAGCCAAATACGTAACTTCTCGGATACGAGTCAAATAGTATCAATGATGGTTTTTCTAGGTGGAAAATTTTTCTCCAGATGAAAAAAAAAAAATCAGTCATAAATGGCAAACTTTCTAATGCAATTCTCATCAGAATCCCACTTTTTGAACCATCATGGTTGCATAAAAGAAAATAAATGGGAATTGTCTAAAACACTTCTAAAAGAATAAAAAGTTTGATGATATCAATACATAGTCTGAAGTTATTCCGATAGAAAGCACTGTGACATTGGCAAAGCATGAAGGTAATAAGTGAGGCATAACAGAACCCAAGAGTCCAAAGAGCATTGGTTTGATGGAGTTGTTCGAGTTGTGAGGAATAAACATCGAATGATTTTCATTTTTCACAATGTTTTAACTGCTCTGCCTAATAAAACCTCATGTTGCTACTAGGTAGCAGGTTATTCTTCCTTTTTCTTTCAGTTATCAAAACACATTTGTTCCAACAATTCATAGCCTCACATAGCGTTTGAGGGTCTATGTTCTTCCCTCCACCCACAGCCAGCGTGAAGGCTGCACTGGCTCCAATAAAGGTGGGCTGTAAGGCTCTTTCTCACTCCACCCCTTCCCCCCTCAGATGGGGGGCAAAGAGCTGGAAAGAAGAAAGAGTTTCTCTCTCTTTTTAGCCTCTGCTGAGCTGAGTCGCCTTCTGTCTCCTTGGCGGTTTAGACTTCTCTTCCCTGAGTTGAGCGGCCCCGGTCCTGGTGGAGGAGTCCCTCCTCCTTTCTGTTGGTTCTTTCTTATCTCTTCCTGCCATGGATTCCGTCCTGGTGGCAGCTGTCCAAGGGCTTATTTTGTCATGCGGGTGTTTCCGTGGTTTCTTCAAGGGTTACGGAGGCCTCCGCAGACTGCACAGCTTCTTGAGTTGGGTGATTAGGCTTGGACGCCTCAGAGCCTGGTGCTTGGGTAACTCTGCAGTCTCTGCTTGCTGGGCCCACACCCAGGGGTGGCTCAGGAAGTGCAGTGGGGAGCGTTTCAGAGAAATTGGTTCAGAATCTGGGCAGATTATTTGCTTTTACGTAAATGTTTGGGAAATTGTCCCGACAGACATCATAAAAGTTGAGGATGTAGAATGCTGTCGGTTTGCTCTCTTTTCACTCCCTGGGCTGCCTCTCCCCCTTCACATTTTAACTCTGTGCCTTAGAGCCTGGGATGCTCTGGCAGCTCAGAAGTTCATTATCTTGTAGACTTGTGACTGTAGCCAGACCTCAACTTGGTGAAGTAGGTGGAGGATAGACTTGGTATCTCCAGTTATACAGGACAAGCATATTAAACACCTCCCTCCTTCCTCCTCAAGCTTTGCACGTCTTCAGGATACTTCTTGGTGTTCTCGGTGCTTCTCTAATATCTTCTGTTGTTAACATTACTCAACCCCACTTGTATCCCATGGGAATGGGCAAGGATTTCTCCTTTCAAGTTGGCACTAGAGAACCTAGGAACTCTTCTCACTAGCATTCAATTACATTCGGATTCCTACATGTTAGGAGGTAAGTAAAGTTCACAATAAGATATTCATATTTAATTTCACAGGCACACACAGGAACACAAAGTAAGGCAAAGACATTGCAAGACAGATAACAGACTTGAGAAAGAACAGGCAAATGCACATTTCTAGGAAATGATGAACATATACATATTTGTGAAAATAAAAGATGGAAAAGACGCATTGGCAGTTCACAAAAGGAAAAATCCAATTGGCATAAACCTATGAACAAATCTTTTCTCCCACTGGGAATCAGAAAAAAGCTTATTTAAATAACAATGCACTCATCATAATTGTAAAATTGAAACAATTTGTATGCCAAAAAAGTTCGCAAGCATAAAGAGAAAAGGAAACTTTCACAAATTCTGGTCAGGAGCATGAATCACTACTTTATTGAAAAGTAACCCAAATATCTGTTAAAAATTAAAATAGCATATTCTTTAACTATACAATCCAGCATCAAGCAATCTTTCTTAAGGAACAAGTTGTTCAAATATATAGATGGTGTCTAGATGACAGTCTTAAAAAAATAAAACCAAAGCGTCCACTGCTATCAAGTCAATTCTCTAGCCCAGCAACCCTGAAGAATAATGTAGGACTTCCCAAGACGGTTCCCAAGACGGCAGTCTTCGCTGAAGGAGCCTCACAATCATCTCCTGCAGAGCATCTCGGGTATTTGAACACACACCATGTTGGTAACAGTCATGCTTTTACCACCACATCATCTAGGCTTCTTGCATTGCTAGTAATGGTTCCATACAAAAAGTGGAATATCTACTAAGAGGGAAATGTTTTAATAGATTATGGTGCATTCATATATGAAAATCTACACTTTCATGAAAATACAGTATAACAATAGCTATTAGTTGTAGGGATGCTTACAGTAGGGAGGGAAATCTTTAAATACAAAAACTAACCAGAAACGCAAAGTGAAAGCACTCTCACTTCCATGGAGCTGATTTCAGATCACAGTGACCCTGTCGGAGAGGGTAGAACTGTCGTTGTGGATTTACAATGCTGTAAATCTTTATGGGAGGAAGTTATGGCTGGCGAATTGGGGTTTGTAGTCCAACTTTTGGGTAAGTTGTCCAACAATTCTCACCAGGTCTTTCTTTCTGTATGTGATTGTGTTTCTGTGTGTCCTTTTCCATCCACTCCTCCTAACTTATAGACATGGTTAGGTGTCAAAGAACAGGTCATGCTACATAAATGGATACTATGTACAAATGGATAATGAGTACATCAGCTTACAAAGTGGAGGACGACTCTGAATGTGTAACTACCAAATTATATTTTAATATAACTGCTGAATTTCATCATGGCATAATTTCAAATTGCATCAGTACGTAACCACCAACTACTTAGAATTATGGACCCGTCACATTGATGCATAACTTTACCCATCACTGTTGGCATTATTCTTGCTTTACCCATTGATCTTCAATACTGCCAGGGATATATTGTCAATATGCTAGATAATCAGAGAGTAGATTTTCCCCTAGGATCATAAATGTGAAATGTCAGAAATGAAAGAGTGGCCAAGTGAGAAGTAGGAGTATTGTTTTAGTCATTGATCTCTGTAGTCGAAGGAGAAAATCAGCTGAAAAGGCTCTGGACTCAAGGCATTGTTCAATGAGAGCAGGTCGAGATAGTATTTCCTATATTATGGCTATGCCGCTCACCATTTGTAGTCTTCATGCCAGGTGAGGATTTGTGAGTCTCCCCAGGTCTCGTCTCAAAGGCTCAGGGGTCTGGTGGATTATGTCTGAGGTTTGGGTACTGAGGTTCCTATTGTTCCTCTTACTGTGTGTGCCTGTTTGAGGCCACAGAAATATTCTCCTGCATCTCCCAGCTTCACTGCTGAGATGGTTAGCATGATAGTCTTGGCCTCTAGCTGCAAGTTCAGAGAAAATCGTCCATTCCTTGTAATCCTAGAGACTAATGATGACTGAGAAATTAGGTAGGACAACGTTTTTCTGGGACTCTTCCAGAACCAAACAAGGTCATAACTCACATCACTTGTTGTGTACTTGCAGTACAGAGTCACCAACTCCCCTTCTTGTGTCAATATCTCAGATGGCGACTGATTGATAGTTTGGCTCTTGCTGAATTCTGCAAGGAAGCAATAGCAGTGATATCAACAGAGAACAGGACAGGTCTGATCTGAGGTCCGCAGTGTGCTGATCCTCAATCACCTTGCTTAAGAACCCCTCCCCTTAAAAGGTTATCCTGACAGAAGGCAGTCACTGTTATTTTCCCCTTGACCCATGTGTCTGCCAGACCTCCTTGGGTTTCCATCCTCCCCCCCACAGGACCCTAAGAGTGGCTGAATCCCTACCCAGATAGATGGAGGCCACAAGTACCCATCGCAGGCAGGGACAGTGCATGTCGGCAGCCTTCTCTCCTTGAATCAAATCTATCTTGCTTTGCTCTAGCTCCAGACTCCTCTCTGGTTTGTGTGCACAGCCTGCCTAATGCAATGAACTGGCGTCACGTGACACCAAAGCCACAGACCTAGAAGCAGGCTTTTTTTCCGGGTAGACCATTAGCACTTGCTCATGTCAGGACTGTGCAGTTATCTCTCTGATGTCTACTTGACATCATATTAAAGAAAAAGCATTAGGCTTGATTTCCTGTTGTTGAGTATTTTATTTAAATGGAGATACGATTTTCTAGTCAGACAAAAACAAGTGAAGGACAAACAGGTAACCTCAGTTAGGGTGTTGTGTTGTGGAAAAGTTTTCAAATATGGAGGGTTATTATTTATTTTGACCAGTAGCCAGAAGAATACAATCAAATGAGAGGTAATTTGTGAAAGAATACATATATGCACAGCTTGTATCAAGTGTCTCTCAAAGAGAAAAAAAAAAGCCTTTATCTTGGTCATCAAGCACACTGGGAATGAAAACAAAAACAAAATTATATAAGTAAATTTTAAAAGTTAAAACCAGAAGAGCTTTCTGTCTTCTTCTGCCACTTATTACTTGTGTTGCCTCATAAGTAATTTGTCTTTCTGACCCTTAGTTTTCCACCTGATTGAGAAACCGGACAGTGACTCTTCAGTGGTCGGTATTGCTGTTAGATGCCAGGAAGCGGTTTCTGACTCAAAATATCCCTAGGCACAACAGAGGGGAGCAATGCCTGCCCCGTCTCATCCTCATAATCCTATTTTCACACCCACTGTTGTTCATCCATCTCTTCTAGGTCTTTCTCATACTGTAAATCAGGCAAGATGGATGGAAACACCGAGTAGAGAGACCTAGATGAAGTGGGTTATGTTTTGAGCTGTTCACCGCACCGTCAGCTGCTCAACCCATGATGGAGTTTGAAATGCTGACAGCTAAGCTGTAGGAAGGCTAACGTTGCATAGTCCCATCCCTGCTTCCATAGGTCTTCCTGCAAATGTGACGTGTTATTCTGTCCTCAGACAGTTTCCCTGGTATTCTATGTCTCATTGTAGGTCCACGTTTCCCTAAATTTGTGTTCGTCTTCCTTACCAAGATGAATTGTCTTGGTCTGTCTTGACTTTGTGCTGTTTACGACTCAATGAACGTGTCTCTACAGAACTCCAGTAGATTTGTGGCCCTATTATCTCCTACAACAAAAAAGTGGAGCCTGTCTGCTTCCGAAACCCAAAGGAACAGCTCTACGGTGACCTGAGGGTGGGTGCTAGTGGAGATCGACTTGACAGCAGTGGGCTTTTATACACAGAGCATGAAATCAACAATTTTCCACAAACGGAAGGCAAAACATGTTTGCTCATTGCTGTTCTTAAATTACCTTATGCCCCCATGGACAACACAATCTTGTACGTAAATATTTGCTCTAAGCACATCTTTGAAAAATTATGCTTTTTGAATGGACTTGAACTATTTGAAAATTGTGTTTCCATTTGAAAAAAAAAAAAGCAAAATATTTTTCACCGAGTAGTGTTCGTTAACCTGGCCTGAAGAGGAAATAGTGTTTAAAATCGCACATGTGTCTTTTCTTTTACTTAGACCCCTTTTAATGGCTCGGAGCTCGGGCGGCATAGGGGTTGCATGTTCAGCTGCTAACCACAAGGTCAACAGATCGAAGCCACCAGTCACTCTATTGAGAAAGAGGCTTTGAACTCTGATAAACAGCGAGAGGAGTGGCTAGAGTTGGCAATGATGCCATGGCAGTGAATTTGGTGTTGGGGTTTGTTGGTAGACAAAGACTGGCAAAGGGAGAAGAGGGGGTGAGGGCATCAACCGGCAGAAACTGTAACCAAGGGGAGTGGAGGCCTGTTTCCTGTACATGTCTTTGCAGCACAAAGGCTGGTGAAGGGCAGATAAGACATGCTTCCTTATCAATGGAAGAGGCCAGAGAGAATGAAGGCTGGGTGGAGAAACACAAGCTATTAACACGAAACCCCAGAATGGCCAAATAGATTCTTGGGTTTGGAGTTTGAGACAGGTACCTAGCATGAAGTTTGGCACCCTGGGATGCCCAGATCTGGAAAGAGGAGGAGATCAGTCAGTAGCAGAAGACCCACCAGAAGGCCAGCTTATAGTGGGAGGCCTACCATGAGCAGAATCAGAGGCCCGGCTCTCCCTTCTGCCAAGCCTTTGTAGACTCCGGAAGGGTCCTTTGGATCCTTTTCCAACACTGTCCCTTCAACAACCTCCCCTTGAGTCTGAATTTTGACCCTTGGCTGAAGTCTTTCTTTTGAGCAGTACGAGAACAGAGGAATGGAGACACTTAAAACTTTCGAACCTCCTCTCGGCAACAGCTGTTGTTGTAAGGGCTGAGTCTTTAATTTCCTGGTGAGCAGTTTGTGACCAAACAGGAAGGTTGGCTGGCGTTGACCTGGTCAGGAACTGCAGCGACTGGAGGCTCCTGGTGTGGAGCCATCATGGTACCTGTAAAGTTCTACGTCTTACATCTCCTCCGACACGTGCCTGAGCAAAAGCACTAGGTTTTGCCAAAAATCTGGACTGAATGGTGGAGTCTGTCAGGAGTGAGCTGGAAACGTCTCAGAGGGTGGTAGAGTGTCCTCTGGCTTCAACTCCCCATTTGGAAAGGGAAGAGCTGACACGGGAGTATGTGCGTAAATGCCCACACCATTTCTCTTTCTCCTCTCCCACTAGCTTTTCTCAGGCAGCCAGGGGCGGCCGTAGACTTAGGAGCATGTGCCTATGGGACCCCCTGTCCTCTAGTGGCTGAACTTGCTTAGCTCACACCTCAAAGTTAGATGCAGGGGCAGGGCTGCCCAGGCAGAGACACCTCCGGGACCTGACTGCATGGTTTTAGGTTTTTATTGTTCTGTTTGGACGCAAGAAAGAGATCCTCAATATTTCTAGAAAGATCCCTTGAGGTCAAACTAGCGATTGAGATACAGATATAAAACAGCATTCGTCACTCACTGAGCAATTAAGATGGTATGTGTATCCCCTCTCCCCTGTACCGCCCACCCCCCTCACGTGTTAGAATCCTCCTTGGAGTTGTTACCCACAAGTTTGAAAATAAAGTTTTCTTTGTTTTGTTAATGAGGCACTGGCAATGTAAACTGTGTCCTAAAGCTGATCAATTTTGAGGTACAGGGAGCTGTCTAGACACAAAGACATCTGAGGATAAACAGGGGGAAATAGATGTCACAGGAAACTCTCTAAGGAACCAGAAACGATGGGAATGCATTTCCTCAGAGCCGAGATCGAGCATCTTCCCCAGGAGCCAGTGCTGCCATTCAGACTTCTACCCTCCCAAACTGGGGGAGAGCAAATTTCTGTTCTTCAAAGCCGAGCCCCCGATTGGTTCATTCTGGCTCGGCTTCCTGCTGAGAGGTTGCAATCCACTGCACATACTGAATCACACTGCAATGATAGCAAGATCCCCAGGTGAGGCTGGAAGATGCCCAGGTGAACGGGGAGCAACCCAGCTGGGCGCAGAACCAGGATGAATTTGTGGTATTCCTGGTTCAGCAGCACAAGGGAACAAAGACATAGGCTAGGGAAGGGAAGGGCATAAGTAGGTACTTAGGCCAAGGGCAAAAGTCATGTCTCATAACGACTTATACAGTAGAATTATTATTCCTGATTTGGGGAGACTTACCTTCCAAAGCAATTTGCCCATGATTATGTATTATATAATTAGAGCATTCTCTTGATCCCTTGTCTCTTAGCTTCTGTGATGTCTCTCGGAAAACAGACAAACACAGAACCCCCCAAGAATTCAGTTGTTTGGGTGCCACCTGTCCCTATCAAGCCCTGGGGTTTTGGCACAGCTTCCCCATGAGCAACGATCTCTGTGCATCTCCCTCATCGCACAGAAATACGTGGCAGTGTCTGCAGGAGTCACACTTGTGATGTACAGATTTGTCGTGCTCGCTGTGACCTGTGAATAAAATCGTTCTAGGGCAAAATTGGCATCTCCTTTCTCCTTGGAGCCCCACGATCTGTAGAGGATGTATTCCGGGGCCTGGGTTGGGTAGTGTCGATACCAGAAGAGATCAACCACTCTGGTCGTTGCCCTGTAATTACAAAGGAGGTTCACAGAGTCCCCCTCAATTGTAGACATTTCAGGCTCCTCAGGTCTGATCCAGGCTGCTCTCCTAGGACCTACAAGAACAAAAACACACATCAGATCACCTGTTTCCTCTGGGAGGAAACATCAGATCGCCTGTTTCCTCTGGGAGTTCTCCAGCAGAACAGAGGTTACTTACCTGGAAGGGCCAGTGCTAACAGCAAAGAGTAAATGAACTTGATTTTCATCATTTCTTCTGCGACCTTAACTGAGGGCCTTACAATCTTTGTGGCTGTTCTTACTGGTAGCATCTGGGAGGGATTTCAGAAGGGTAACCACCATAACTCACAAGTCAGAAGTGGGAGGGTTTCAGATTCATGATTTATTTTGGTTTTTTTTTGGAACAGAGAAACACCTCCTATCGTGGTGACTTGAGAAACACTCACTTTGTTTAAAATAACGGCAATGCCCTCCAACTCTTGAAGCATATATATTTTTTAATGTTCATGGGCACAGAGGAAATAAAACTTATTCCAGTGAAATGTGTTGTGGTCATTTCTGCAGGTTGGGGTTATCTCAATAACCAGAAAAACCTACCAACAACAAAAACCCCATATGCCAATTCACTTCCAGAGAGTAAGCGCTGTCTCTGTCAGTTTTCTGAGACTTTAAGAATAACTTCAATGAAATCATTAAATTACAGTCTTGGAAACTCACAGACCCCGTTCTAGTCTGTCTATTAGGACAGGCTACGGTTTGGTGCAGACTCAATGGAGGAGACTTTGCTTATTTGAACACTTTTGGGAAGCAGAAAGCCTCCTCTTTTCCCCCTGGGGCCAGCTGGCACGTGCCAACTGCTGACCTTAGCAGCCCAGTGTGAAGTCCACTGTGTCCAGGTGAGGCTGGGGCATTTAATGTATTCTTTTACAACACATACTGGCCTTGTGTTAATATTCTCTCCATCACCCTACATGCTGTCTTGATAAAAGATTAATCTCTAAGATGCAAAATTCTATGGTCCTCATTGCCCTTGAAGACAGAAAAGTACAGTGCAATGACCCCCATTCTAGCTACATCATCTTCCCTAAGGGCAACAAAATTTCTTCACCTTGATAAGGTAGTGTGGACAAGCTTGGGCATCAGGAGAGTTTAAGATTTAAAACAAACAAACAAACAAACAAACAGGAAGACAACAGGAAGACAAGCAAGGTTCTCATCAAATTGATTTTTAAATCGTGTTACTGGGGACTCTTATACAATTCCTACACCAATTTGTATCAAGCACCTTTGTACATATGTTAGCTTCATCATTGTTCCTCTTTTCTTTTATAAATAATTTTATTAGGGGTCTGTACAACTCATATCACAACCCATGCATCCATGTGTCAAGCACATTTATACATTTGTTGCCATCATGATTTTCAAAACATTCTCTTACTACTTGAGCCCCTGCATTCAGTTCCTCATTTCCCCCCCTCCCTTTCTTCCTCCCTCCTTCCTTTCCTCCTTCCCTCAAGAACACTTGATAATTTGCTTTCATAAATTTCTGAACATTTCTCTTTCTACTTGAACCCTTGGTATCAGCTCCTCTTTTATTCCCTTCTTCCCCCACCCTATGGCTCTCATGAATCCTTGATAAATTATAAATTAAAATTATTTCCATATCTTACATCATCTGCTGTCCTATGTTTCTGTTGCTTGTCACTCTGGTGTCTGTGTTTGTGTGTGTGTGCATGTGTGTGTTATATGTTGATCAATGTAGTTGGTTCCCCCTTTCTACCCCTTCTTCATCCCCCCTTCCCTGTACCCTCATGGCATCACTACTCCCATTATTTTTCTTGAAAGGCTTATCTGTTGTGGTTTCCGTGCATCCATAGCTCTTCTCTATACTAGTGTACATGCTCTTTTCTAGCTGATTTCTAAGGGAGAACTGGGCTCATGATTGTGGGGGCAGGAGGTGAAAGAAGCATTAAAGATCTAGAGGAAAGTTGTATGTTTCATCGGTGCTATATTTCTTCCTTGTGACTGGCTGGCTCATTTCTTCCTTGTGACTTTTCTGTGAGGGGATGTTAAATTGTCTACAGGTGGGCTTTGGGTCTCCACTTCAGTCCCCCTTGTTCACATCAATATGATTATTTGTCTTGGATCTTCTGATACCTGATGCTTATGCCTGTTGATACCTCATGATCTCACAGGTTGGTGTGCTTCTTCCATGTGATCTTTGTTGCTTCCCTGCTAGATGTCTATTTGTTTAACTTCAAATCTTTAAGACCCCAGATACTATATCTTCTAATAGCCAGTCACCATCAGTGTTCTTCATCACATTTGCTTGTGCACCCATTTGGTCTTCATTGATTGTGTCATAAAGGTGAACATCACATAATGCCAGGTTATTAGAACAAAGCGCCCTGAAATTGAGGGTTTACTTGAGCAGAGACCCAAAATCTGCCTGCTACCTCAATACTTCACATATAAATATATGTACATAGATCTATATCCTTACTGTTATATACACCAATATATCTACCTATACACATGCCTATATTTATACCTTTATATATTTTGCTTCCTACTTCTTACTTCAATTTTCCTTTACTTTCTTCCCATTTCACTGTCATGTTTGACCTTAATTTGGCTCTCAGTAATTCCTCTTGGCTACATTGCACTTGATCAAACCCCACCAGATATTCTTCATCCTCCTCACCATCAATTTCAGATCTCTTGTTCCCTTGTCCCCAAATTTTTTGGCTCCCCCTTCTCTTTCCCCCACCTACCCTGTCTCCCTGGTACTGTCAGTCCCATTGTTTTCTCCTTGGGATTATTTATCTTGCCTATCGGATATAGATAGACATGAAAAAGGAGAAGGAGAAGAAGAATAAGAGGAGGAGGAAGGGTCCATAAGTAGCTCCACGTCTGTCTGCTGACCCTTCTGTATGTTTTCCAATTGAGTCTGATGAGGTGCCAAGCCCTGCCCTCTGAGTCTAAAGTCTACTTGGGGATTCCTCGGGCTTTCTTTCCTTTGCTGCTCTGTTGCACTCCCTTTGTGTTTTGCTCTGGTGTGTGTGTGTGTGTGTGTGTGTGTGTGTAGCAGGAGGAGGGGTTCATACAGGGCACAATTCCTGCACTGTGTCTCCAGGTCATTAGAGGATGTTGTGTCATATGGCCTAGCTGGCTCCATGGGCCTCTCTGTGCCTTGGCTGCTTAGAGCAGGAGTGTGGTCCTCAGGCTTGAATGTGCTTATCTCTCTCTCTCTCTTTCACTCTCTGTCTCTCCACCTTCTACCTCTTACTTTGATCCCATGTGATCTGGGTTTACCCATCACTCTCCCAAGACTGTATCTTCAGTGCTATCCTCCATAGTGCAATCTTCTGGGAAAGGGGTCAATATAGTTGGAAGTGGGGACAGCCCCAAAGACCTCTCTGTTAGTTTGCTGCTTCATGTAGGTATGTCACCCTCAAAGCTTGGCAGACGAGGTTGAGGTCTGGTCCCTTTCTCCCTTTCCTGTCTCACCAAATTTTCATTGGAGAGTTTAAACCCATCTGTGCATCAAAACCGGAGCCCCAGTGGACTGTGGGCTATGCGAGTTGGGATGCTAACTGCCAGGTCAGCAGTTAGAAACCATGAGGAGAAATATGAGACTGTCCACTCCGGTAAAGAGCTGTAGTCTCTGCAACCAACAGGGGCGGTTTGGCCTTTTCTTAGCGGGTCCCTCTGAGTTGGAAAGAACTTGATGGCAGTGAGTTAGTGCGTGATGTATGAAAAAACGAGACGGGACCCTATTTATCTTGAAATAGAAAGATTGCTTCCTTGGGTCAGAAAGGGAAGAAAGCCCACCCCAACTTCCCCCCCCCTCCTCCCACCTGGCTGCCTCTGAGAAGGGAGCCCTGGCGGTACTTTCTCTTAAGCGTTGCAAGGCTACTCACACATGCCCATTTAAGCCCACCTGCAGCTCTAAGAGAGAAAGCTGAAGCTGTGTGCTCCCTGAGTGTGACAATCTCAAAAACATGTCATAGCGTCGCTGTGAGTCAGAACTGTTTGAGAACCAGTGGGTTTGGCTGGGATTTTATAATCAGGAAGGAGTCCCTGGATGGTGCGAACACTTAACACACTCAGCTACTAAGGGAAAGGCTGGAGGTTTGAGTCCATCTAAAGCAGCGGTTCTCAACCTGTGGATTGTGACCCATGCAGGGGTCAAACAGCCCTTCCACAGGGGTCGCCCAATTCATAGCAGTAGCAATGAATTCATACAGTTGTGAAGGAGCAACGAAAATAATGTTATGGGAGGTGTGTGTGTGTGTGGGGGGGGGGTCACCACAACATGTGGAACTGTATTAAAGGGTCCCTGCATTAGGAAGGTTGAGAACCACTGCTCCAGAGGCTCCTCAGAAGAAAGGCCAGGGTGAAGCAGAGTTGTGTGATGCATATGGGGTCACTGTGAGTTGAGGTTGACTTTGATGACAATGAGCTGAAGGGGCAGCGTGATCTGCTGATCACGGAGAATTGTGTTTGTTTTGAGGTCTTCATCTGTTTTGAAACAGGCAATAGGGGCATTTGTAAATTCTACTTTTGTGAAGCTTTGCACCAGTGGAAAAAAGCATGACATGGACTGTGCCCAAATGTGTTTGGATGTTTAGGGTGTGATAGATCCATGTGTTTTGAGACATAGAGTCAGGATCCTAGGAGTTTGTGAAAACATAAATTATTAGTTATCTTATGAGGATATATCCTGAGGAATTTTGTAAAGACTGGTGGGATATTCCAAATCCAACAGAGTTAATTTTTGGTAGCACTCTATCAAGTTGATGATTCCATTCTATGACAGGACACATATGCTGCAAAACATGCTGAAAAAACACCTTTTGTTTTCCATGTTGTTACAACCTACTCCCTAAAAACAAGCAAAGACACAAACCCCAACTTTTATGGGATTTTCTTCTTACCAAAAGTGTTGGGGGGATTATGGGTCAAAACTCATGACTAGTCACATTCTTCATTTAAGGGCTCATATGTCTATAAGTGATCTGAAAGTCTTGGCACCACCAATAAAAAAGAACAAGAAACACCCTTATTTTAATGCTGAATCCTTTGTTTAAGTATGTTCCTCATTGTAATTCAGATACTGTTGAATGTTAGATAATAACCATCTGATAGAATTGCATCACATTTGGACGTCAGTGTTTTCATATGACATGCACACGTGTGGTTATCACGAGTCAGAACTGAGTTGGCAGGACTCTTAGCGGTCGCGGTACATTTTTGTTTTCTCTCCTAAAGTTCAGTGGCCTGCTAATTGAAAGGTCAAAGGTTCAAATCCACCAGTGGCTCTTCTGGGGAATGATAATTGCCAGTTTCCATACACATTTATACATATGGAAACCCGAGGTGCAGTTTTACTCTGTACCACAGCATCTTTCTGATTCAGAAAGGATCCGATGATGGCAGTGGATTATTGCTTGAAAGATAAAGTCTGAAACACATCAAAAATAAAGAATATTATATCAACCAGAAAATCCATAAGTCAATAGTTAAAGGCAGCTCTACTGCTACAAATACTTAGGTTTTATTTCAGTCACTGTACTGCATACCTTATTTTGAACACATGTTTGTAGTCAGGAAGTGGATATAATTTTTTTTCTCTGGTGATACATAGCATGGGGAAGATAAAGGAGAAAAACTTAACCTTAGGTCAGGTTGACTTGATCATAAATTTTATAAGTTACTTGTCTGGGAGAGGAGGATGGGGGGGATTTATACTTTTGTGAGTTTATATTTCCTAATCTGAGAGTCATAATAATGATCAACAAAATTATTTTGAGAATTCAGTGAGGTAATATGTTCAAAATATAGGTGTATAATGTTTTACTCATAGTGAACAGTTCCATTGCAAACTCTTTGCAAATGCAAGCTATATGATTATATAACATTTTCTTGAAAGAATATATGATGAAAAATTAAGCAACATAATTTTAGTTTTGCTTCATTTAGTTTGCAAAACCCTTTTAAACAGAGAGGCTGCTGAAAGTATGAAGGGTTTTAATACCTTGAGAAAATTCCACCACTGTTTCCACTCAACACCTAGTATAGGTAATAGTTTTTAAACCACGGAAGTAAAGATGCCCAAAGCGAGTAATGGAGCATTTTTGTTATGGAATCAAACAATGAAGCCTGAAGGCCTCTACTCTTTGCTCCCTGCCATCAGTCTACCACCAACAGAGTTCTTCAGGTCCAGCAAAAATTGCTCAGGTCAGAACCCTCTCTCTGAAGGTGCCTATTCTAATTGGGAAGACAAGTAAAAATTACACTCAACTCTTCATTCATTCACTCCTGGTAGAAAAAAAACCTTAACGTGTAATGTCCATACCAATTGCAATGCCAATAAAAGAGAGTTCTTTCTACCAGAGAAATGTGGTATGGAAATAATTGTATGGAGAGTCAGTTGGTATGATGTGAGTTATCCTCTAAAAGATTGGCTCTGCAGATTCCCAGGGGGAAAAAAAGGTAGTGGAAGCAGCTATGTGACTAAATCTTAATTCAGATGGAGCTAACTGCTTCAGTGCCATCTTTGCCAGGAGGATATTGGCCAATAGCTGCTTTTCTTTACAGCTTACTTCTGAGGGTTTATCTAATTCATCCAATTTCCCCACTTTAGAAGCAGGCAGTTCAGTTGCGGAGTTCAGGTACAGGCTGCAGGTGCTAAAGAATCATTGTGCCTCACTGCACAGAAGAAGGTGGCCGCGTCTCTGGGCTGCGAGGCTGTGACATACAGTATGCTGAGAAATTCTTTCTTATCTAATGTGCTGCTTAACCTTCCCGACGTCTTCTCAGTATCACTTGGAAGTAGCCTAAAGAGATTGATGAGCGTTTTGTCTTCCTGCTTGTACCAAAGTACGCCTCCAAAGGCAGACACTTGATAAGTGCAGTTGAGAGTGGCAGCATCTCCTTCGTGGACAACCAGAGACTGGGGGCTCTGGGTCACCGTGTCACTGCTCACCCCTGGTTAGGGAAGAAGAAGTCAGTCAGAGAGAATGAACTTAGATCAAATCTTCACAGAGATCATAAACATTTTGCACCAGAAACAGAGGGCCTCCCAGATAAATCAGAAAGAAATCCTCTTTTGTTCCTTAAGCTTCTGAAGATCAATCCTTAAGTGTCCCCAGTTGTCCCTGACCCCATTTAGTAACCCTACTTACAGCCCAGTTGGAACCAAAAGATCATTAGTGAGGTTCGTGACTTCTCCATCTTCCAATACTTAGGTTTGATACACTGCCTGGAGCTTTTCTCTTCTGAACCAGACACTCACACACACACACTCACACACACACACACGCAGAGGGACTGAATACTAAATGAGTTATTCATCCAACGGAGGAAAATGTTGTTTGGCCCTAAATCAGATTTAAATACCTCCCCCTCTATCCCCATGAGTCATACAAAATGGAGACACTGCCATCTTGTGAGCTTGTGCAAAATAGCTGAATACTCTTAACGAAGCGCTTTATCAATGTAATGGGTTCTTCTAAAATGGCCTTCCTACTGGAAGTCAGGCTGCACAGAGCTCCCTGGAGCCCAAAGATTCAGTGCTTCTTTGGCTCAGTGAAGGCAGAGAAGAATACATCAGGAAGAACACAAGTAAGAATCAGGGCTTCAAACCAGCTTTTTCCTATTCCACTCCCTCATGGAAATTTGCCTTTTCAACCCAGATACACTGAATTAGAACATACATTCTATTAAGACCCCCCAGGTGAGAGCTTACCTTTAAGAATTACCTTGTGAAGCAAGAGGTCAAAATAGAGAAGCCTGGTAAGAACACAGGTTGTGAGGTGAAGGGTCTAAAGACCAGAAAAGTATTCTGTGAGGAGTTAGACTGGATGGAAAGATGGCAGAGAAGCAAGGGCCCCTTCACACATTGTTTGAGTATCCCACATTGAGCTCATTATCTTGGCACATACGAAGGAGCTTCAAAAAGTTCATGTAAAGATGTGAAGAAAATGGCAATTGCCCAAGAACTTTGTGAAGGCCTCTTGTATATTGAGCAAGCAAGTTGTGATAGGCAGATTGATTGTGCCACCCTGGCCCTTGAACACATGTGGGATTAATTGAAGGGCAGAAAGATGAAGGGGCTCGGTGAGACTTGCCTGTCTTGTCTCTTGCTTCTTGATGATCCGACCAGTGAGTGGCAGCCTTGCTTATTCTCTGCCTCAACTTAGGCACTGCACTCTCTATGAGACACCCAACCCATGGACTATGTTGTTGTCGTTTGAGGTTCCTTCAAGACCTGCTTCGCCACGCTACTGGAGTATACATTGCTTGCGCTGGGGACAGGAGGACCCTGTCATCTGACTGACTGACGTGCTGTTTGCTGCCTGTGGCCGGATTGCCTGAATTGCTCTACAAGGACTCAGCTGTCTGTTTCCTTGACCTGCACCCGGAAGCTCTCAAGACTTGAAGGACTGCCAGTGTATTTAGATGTCTCATGGAAGTGAGTTGCCCTGAGCCATTTGTACTGCTCTATAGACTAATCAGCTGTTTACCATGCTATCTATCTGTCTATATAAATATATATAAAATCATAAGTATAATGGATTTGTTTCTCTAGAGGACCCTGTCTAACACACAATTAAAAAAAATAGATAGTCTCTAATGATTCACAGAAAATAGCTGGGTGAAATGAAACAATGTTGTGAAGAATTATCTTTGGCCTACATGGAGGT
Organism: Nesogale talazaci; assembly: GCA_004026705.1. Classification (NCBI taxonomy): domain Eukaryota; kingdom Metazoa; phylum Chordata; class Mammalia; order Afrosoricida; family Tenrecidae; genus Nesogale; species Nesogale talazaci. Next base: position 32,093 of record PVJH01010053.1, on the reverse strand, counting down.
TGGACAAGACACACGTTCATCTTCCTTTACAATTAGAAGTGACCATATGATGTGGATCTGAGCTATGGCTTGTAAGAGATAGCTGGAGTCTTTGGGGGATGGTTTTATTCTCTGAATCAAAGGAAACTGTGAAAGTGATGCTTCTTTCACGCTTTACTTCCAGCTGTGGTACCCGGAGATCCATCAAACATCTTGAGACCATTAAACAGCAAAGAGGAATGTGGGGGCACAAAGAGAAAATGAGCAGGGGCCTTTGGTGGGGATTAGATGTTATTATCAAACTTCTGCATCTGTCTTGCCTGCTAACTCATTGTTGTGAGATTAGTAAGGGCATTTTTTCATTAAATCACTATTGTAAAGTTTTCTGTCCTTTCAATTGATACCTATTAAATTCCAGTAATTGTAGAGAGGAGACAATTGCAAGGAGCAGCATTTTTAAAATTTGAATTATTGATAGGACAGTGAGAAATGGTTTCATGTTAGCATATTTGTGTTTGAAAGAAGACAGTGGGTTGGTGACTAAAGGAGAACACCTTCTTTTGAAGAGACCTTTGTAGCTGGTATTTAGTGAATACCAATGGAGAGAAACCTGCATCAGGGAGTTAGGGGCTAGTGATATTTACTCAGACTTCATTTGATCAGTGACTCAAAAAGAAGAGAGTATTGAGCACTGGACAGTAAGAATTTGAGCCTCAGATATCCCTTGGAGATGGCTTTATGTCTTGTGTATTAGAGGTTGGACTACTAACTACTAGGTCAGTGGTTCTGCCCACCAGCCATTCTAGGGAGGGAAAGATGCAACTGTCTGCTCCCATTCAGCTTTCTTATCCCAGAATGTGGTCTCTGTACATGTGGTCTCTGTGAATTGGAATTGAAGGCCGTGAGTTTGATTTGGTTTTGCTTTATGGAATTTCAGTATTTCCTTGCCTGTGAGGTTCTCTTAAAGTATGTCCTCTGAGTTAGTCAAGGAAGCCCCTGGAGGTTTTGCGGGTAGCATTAATAAGACTGGTACTCATAAATGTTGATATGAGGAAGCCCTACAGTCACTTGCTCATACTGTTTCTTATTCAAGTTCATTTATGTAACAAGACTGAAATCTCCATAACCTGTTTTCAGAGACAATCTAACCTTACCTGCTTGCATAATATTCTTAAACCCAGACTTATTTTTAATGATAGCCAATCTAGTGGGTGTTCATTTCTTTGTATTGCCCTAAAAAAGGAATCCTCATGGTGCTCATGTGAAGTGCTCAGCTGCTCATCTAATGGTGGTTAGTTTGAACCCACTAGCAACTCTGGGAGAAGGTTGTGGCCATCTGCTTCCATTAAAAAATTTAAAACACGAGGAGGCAAAGGACACCCACGCAGGGTGACAAACAACAGAAGCCCTTTGCCCATGAGTAAGGGGACACAGCAGATGGTGTAAAACATGAAAGCAACACTCATTTATAGTTGATCAAGGGTTTGTGAAGGTGGGAGGGGGAAACTGAGAAGCTGATACCAAGGGCTCAAGTAGAAAGGAAATGCTTTGAATAGGATGATGGCAAGGTATGTACACGTGTGCTTGACACAAATGGTTGTGTGGATTGTGGTAAGAGTTGCAGTCTTAGAAACCAAAATATATATATTTAAAGAAAAAGAAAATGAAAACAAAAAGAAACTCGCCACTGTTGGGTCACTGCTGGCTCACAGTTAGCCAATAGGACAGAGTCGAACTGCCCCCATGAGTTTCTGATTAAAACTGTTTATGGGAGCAGAAAGCCTGTCTTTCTCCTGAGCAGCAGGTAGTGGTTTCAGACAACTGACCTTGCAGTTAGCAGCCCCCGAGTGCCCCCTGTGCCACCAGGGCTCCTCCCTAATGAGGGCAGCCTTGGAAAGCCTGTGAAACCGTTCTACTCTCTCCCTGTAATGTTGCTAGGGGGGTGGAAGCGACTCAGAAGAAACAACCTGTGAATCACGGTGTAAAGCAGCTTCTCATGGACTTACTTGCCATCTAGACGTCTTCTTTGGGGCAATATCTCTTCTACATCTCTGCCCATTTCCCACTTTTTGTGGTTGCACTGCAGAAGTTCTCTAAGTAGTCTGGGTGCTGTTATGTGCCACCAAGTAGGTGCCCATGTGCGGCAGCCCTCCAAGACCAAGTGGAACATCCCCAGAGAGTTTCCTCGGCTGTCGTCTTTACGGGAGCAGGTTGCCAGCCCTTTCCTCCACAGCGCTACTGGTGGGATCAAATTGCTGACTTTCGGTTGACAGGCAAGCATGGAGTCATTGGGTTCCTTGTCTTCTGCACGCTGGACTTTCAGTGGGAGAAGCCTTGAGCTTTTGACTCCCATAAAGAGTTGCGTCGTAGAGACCACAGGGACAGTGCCAGCCTGTCCAACACAGTCCCCATGAGTTGGCATCAACTTTTTGATTGGCAGTGAGGGAATGTGAATGAAAATCTTCTCAGAAATATGACTTACAAAATACCTTCTATTGTCTGGCTTGTCTTTTCATTCTATTCTCAGTGTTCTTTCATGTCCATTGATTTTTTTTTTGGCGGGGGGAGGATGGCTGTCTGGAATTTTTATTTATTTTTGATCGATTTTTTATAATTTGATCATGTCCACTTTATTTCTTTGGTCGTTATGCTCTAGGCATCCTATCTAAGTTTATCAAAATTTGCACCTATGTGTTCTTCTAAGAGTTTGTAGTTCCAGTTCTTCTATTTTTGAGTATTTATATATTTTGAGTTTTGATTATTTGCATATGGTATGACTCATAATAACCAAATTCACTGCCATCAAGTCAACTGTGCTTGTGGGTTTCTGAGACTATAATCTTTATGGGAGTAGATAGGCTCATCTTTCTCCTGAAAATGTGATGAAGTGGATTCTACATGCATCCTTGTGCACACTATTATCTAGTCCCAGGACCGTTTCTGGAGACAATCCTTCCTCCTATGTCACATTGTTAAAATCCAGTTGGGCATAGATAATTTCTTTATTCCTGGACTCTCAACCCTATCTTGTAAAGACCTACCTTTTTTGTAAAAAATCATTTTATTGGGGGCTCAACAACTCTCCTCACAATCCATCTATCCATCCATCCATCCATCCATCCATCTATCCATCCATCCATCCATTGTGTCAAACACATTTGTACATTTGTTCCCCTTGTCATTCTCAAAACCTTTGCTTTTGTTTAACCTAACAATATTAAGAGATGTGCTACAAATCTGCTATGATTGTGTCTTGATAAATTATCTGTCTGTTCTATCCTTCCTGAGAGAACTGGATCTATTCATTTTCCCCATTAAAAAGAAGTTGAAGGGAAGAAATTTTCTAAAGCTCCGACTTCAATTTTTGAAAGATAAAACCTTGAACCCATGAGGGCTTTGCAGTAATGGGATGATGGGGGCAATTAGCTGTGTGTCTCATCACATTTTCTGTCAAGAAGAGCAGGAGTTGGTGAAAGCACAGTAGCTAAAGCCCACTTGCAGGTTTGAGCACAGGCGACCAATGCTTGAGAAGGGTGTGTTCCTCTGTGCAGAAGGTGGTGTCTACAACCTCAGAGAGGGAGGCTGAGATATGCAGGGTGTGTCCTTTCTTGTTCCACCAAAGAGAGCAGTTATTTTCACATTTCTGGACAATCTATATCCTTTTGGTAAAGTTGTCAAGAGTACAAGACCTTTCCCGGGGTCCTGCATGTCCCATAGCATGAAGACAAATGTGCTTAAGAATTTGCAGTTCAGAGGTGACAACCTCTCCTCCATGGACCTGCATAGACTGAGGACTCTGATTCACCCATTGGCTGCTCACCCCTACATACTTCTATGTATGTAGAAGTAGAGAAGGTATTGAAATTTCTTTTAGATCACTCATTTCAAAGCTGTGCTGGACACTCAGTCCATATCCTTTTGCCTGCCTCTGTGCTATTTCCTTTTCTCTCTTCCTTCCTCTCCACCCCTTCTTGGTCTCTGTCCACTCACTGCCCTCACAGACTGTGTATCCCTTTAGGATTCTCTGTGGAAGAATCGGGACTCTTTAAGACGTACATATAGGCTGCATCAGTAGGATCATCAATACACTTTCAAGAAACATCTTCAAGACCTTTGATGCATAATTGTTTCCTAAACCGGATTTTCACTTGAAGAGACTCCTTTGAATTTAGAGTAACACTACAAATATCACTTTGGTGTTCAGATATGTGTTCTCTGTCATCCGGCTAGTCTCTGATTGCATATTTCTCTGAAGGATTTGAGATAACCTTTATGGGAATTCTACCAATGGAGACACTCCCCTCTATGGGTAGGCATCAAGACGGCAGGGATTTAATGAGAATCTATCAGAGCTTGAAACCAAACTCAGTGACCCATGGTGGCCCTTCAGGGCAGGGTAGATATGCCCTCTGTGAATTTCCAAGATGGTAGCCTTTTATCATCTTTCTCCTCAGAGCTGCTGCTGGTTTCGAATGGCTGATTTTTGAATTATGTGAATACTACCAATTACTACCAATCACACAACCATTAGCGCATCAGTATTATATCTTTCGAGGAAGGGCTTATAGGAAAATGCCTACAGAGGACAGGAAAAAATAAATTCTCCCAACGAGCAGGAACACACGGTAGAAAGAATACTGAATTTAAAACTTGTTGTCATCTATATGGGACAGCTCAAAGAGCATGAAGCCGGGAAGTTGACAAGCTAGGACTCAGTGGATTTTGAAGAGAATGAAATGCTGACAACAACAGAACTAATGGGATGAGGAAGGAGAGAAGCTGTCAAAATGTTTACAGTGAGAGCATTAGCTGGAGTTTTTCCTAAACAATAATAATTTCAAAACCCAGGGGCTTGGGTCGTTTGAAAACATAGCTGTAAATGATGATTACTTTGCTAAAGCGAACCAGCACATTTGGAAAGTAGTGGAATATTACTGTAGTGAAATATCTGAAGGCATGGACCATGTGGACACTCACAAATGTTCTGACTAGAAACACCTCCCACCCACATCCCCATTTTGATGAATAACCCAGAACCTTCTACAACCCAGAACCTTCCACAGCAGAGGCATAACTGCAATAGACAAAAAGCCAGCATGGTCTGGCTTTTTCTCATTGTCAAAGGAGACATTCATCATTTGTGTGTTTTTATGTATGTCAGTATTTAAAAAGATTTGTCAATGTAAATGTAATGTTCTCAATCCCTGAAGACAGCTAATAACCATGTTTATAAAGATGATGATAATAAAAGGAAATGAACCTGAAAATTAAAACAAAAATGTTCTACCTACGACAGAACCAATTTACAATGGAGTCTTTTCAATGGAACCCTGTAGTACATTGGGTACCACCTGTACTTAAAAATACATGAACCATGTCATCCTTCCCCATCCTTCTTTGTGCACATCCCAGATTTACATCTCACCTAATCTGGTGATGTACTGGATCAGTAATGGGCTGGGATCCACATGGTTGGTAGTTCAAAACCACCGACAACACTGCAGGAGACAGACCAGAGTTTCTGCTCCCATCAACCATTGAAGTCTTGGAAAACCTGAGTCCACATTGCCTCCATGGCAGTGAGTTTCAGTCTGAACAGAGAAGCCCTGGTGGCACAGTGGTTAAGTGCTTGGCTGCCAGCCATAAGATCTATTGTTCAAATCCACTAGTGGAGAGAAACGTGGCAGTCTGCCTCCATTTAGATCACAACTTTGGAAACCCAATGGGACAATTCTACTCTGTCCTATATGGCCTCTAAGAATCAGCATCAGCTTAGTGGAAAAGGATAAATCTGAATGAGCATCCCAAGGACTGCTGGACTTTTGGGGGGGGTGTGTTTGTGGGGGGCACACCCCATGACATGAAAGGCAGAGAGAAGGAGGGAAGGTCCCTAACAGAATGCAGAAGTTATCTTTGCTTACTTTCACAGTGTAGTGAATAGTTCTGCCTTTTCTTACAGCTGCAAGTACAGCTTTCAATAGTAGCAAGACCCATTTCTTTCGGAAATTTTTCTTTTTTAAGACTAAAATGAGAACATGACAATTGGAATTTCAATGCCTAAGTTCTGGGAAGAGTGCTGAGGGCTGCATCAGGCGTGAAATGGTCGAAGTGGGTTTCGCCATGTGCTGCCCAGAATTATGAGAGCTAGGAAATTTGTTTTTTTCCCCTTAAGTGTCTATCACTCTTTCTAGTTTCATTGCCAGTTTTCCTTCTTGGGACCGCGGATCTGCCCAAGATTTCCTTCTCTGTGTGTATTTACCTTGCTTAGCTCCTTGGGTCCTCCTTGTGCAGGGGGCATAGCTGTGAACCTGACGTGTTGGGTCTAACCAAATAAAAACACAGGTAACCTCAAGGGGTTCCCCCCACTTGATTTGTAATGGCACTGGACGGAAAGTTATTTATTTTTAAAAAAACCACAAAGATAGAATAAACAAAAAAGATTCTGTTGAGATTATGGCAGCTGGTGGTTTTTTTTTTTTAAATCATTGCATTGGGTATTCATACAATTCTTCACTCCCCCTACCCCGCCGATGTTCCTTTCTAATGAAGTGACCATTACAATTCCAAATTCTGAAATGTCCAGCAGACCACAGGAAGATGTTTCTTTAGGCTCCTGCTTGAAGTCAACAGTTCCTTCTAACTATTAGCCTCAATTCAGGGCCAAGCTCATAAAATTCTTATTATAATTCATACATACAGTCATTATGTACATTTGTTGCCCTCATCATTCTCAAAACATTTTCTTTCTCCTTGCACCCTTGCTATCAGTTCTTCATCCCTCCCGCCCGCCCATGAACCCTTGATAATTTATCAGTTATCATTATTTTGTCATTTCTTATACTGTTTGATGTCTCCCTTCATCCACTTTTCTATTGTCTGTCCCCCAGGAAAGGGGCTATATATAGATCCTTGTGATTGATTCCCCCTTGCTATCCCACCCTCCCTCCACCCTTTTGCTATTGCCCCCACTGGTCCTGAGGGGTTTATCTGTCCAGGATTTCCTGTGTTTCCAGTTCCTATCTGTACCAGTGTACATCCTCTGGTCTAACCAGATTCATAAAGGAATTGGGATCATGATAGTGAGTGGGGAAGAGACATTAAAGAACTAGAGAAAAGTTGTATGCTTCATTGTTGCTATACTGAATCTTCAATGACTCACCTCTTCCCCAAGACCCTTCTGTAAGGGGATGCCCAGTTTCCTACAGATGGGCTTTGGGTCCCCACTTCACACTCCTTCTCACAGTGATATGATTTTTTGTTGTCTGATATCTGGTCCCATTGATACCTCATGATCACACAGGCTGGTGTGCTTCTTCCATGTTGGCTTTGTTGTTTTGAGTTAGATAGCTGCTCATTTATCTCCAAGCCTTTAAGACTCCAGGTGCTATGTCTTTTGATAGCTGGGCACCACCAGCTTTCTTCATCACATTTGCTTATGCACCTGCTTTGTCTTCAGCGATTGTGTCGGGAAGGTGAATATCATGGAATGCCAGTTTCATAGAACTGCACTGAGGTAGTAGAGATTATAGCAGTTTTGCTTAGTTCAGAGCTACAGATAACGCCCCTATTTTTAAAGGGAAACATATGTACAGAAATTACCTCCCATTGTACATCATGGCCCACTGTTCAGTCTCAGCAATGAGGAGCCATGGTTTTAATTCTCCAGGAGAAGACAGATTGCTGTCTCAGCTTTGAAAGTACTCTGATGGATTCCCAAACTTCCTCATCTCCTTGAGTTTACTGGCAGGTCATTTCCATTCTCCAAGGGAAACATAACGAGTATGTGAGGGTGATATTAAACACTGAAAGATATGGGACATACACCTATATGTCATCAATGTAAATTTATATAATAAACTAAATTTGTATATATTAGAGAGTGGAATATGGTACATCTGTTTTAAAGCTAGAACATGAGCTTTCCTCTATGGGGAACATATCTCCCAAAAGAGCCCTGGTGGATTATGCATTCGGCTGTGAGCTACATGGTCAGCAGTTTGAAACCAGCAGCTGCTCCACATCATGAAGATTTGCAGTCTCAGAAACCCACAGGGAGGTTCTACGCTGTCCTAGAAGGCCGCTGTGAGTTGTTATCGACTGGATGGCAGTGAGTCTGGCTTTGCAGTTTCAATCCACCGAATCTGCAATAAAACAATCTTGCTCTTCCCAATAATTTGATGGGAAAATTTGAAAACCTTGCCAAACAAGGCATAAAGGAAGATACTAAAGAAACACATTTGTCTTTTGCAAGCATAAGAACTTACGGGCATGTATTCTAATGGAATCATTCATATCATCTTCTACTTGGGATCATAAGATGAGAGAACCAAAGACAGGAAGTCGTCCTACGGACTTTACTCAGAAACAATATGGAGGAACCTAAGTGTTTGGAAGGACCCCCGGGCGCAGTGGTTAGGCATTAGGCCACAAACTCCGGGGGCTATGTGGGAGAAAGCCTGGATTTTCTGCTACCATAACAGTTACACTTTCGGAAACCCACAAGGAGGGTCACAGAGTCAGCGTTGAGTCTCTGACAGGGTTTGGGTTTTGAGCTGAGTGTTTGGAAAGGACGAGGGAGAAGATCATGAGGCGATAGACGGACATTGACAGAGGGAATGGTTGGTGGAGTGGTAAAGGAGAGGCACGAGCCGGGGTAACACATAAAAGCTGTACCCCTCAATCTTATTGTTTTAAAATGTCCAGAAGCACGTTAGAAAAAGCTCTAGAAAGCACGGCAGTCTAAATAAAAGATATAAGAGCAAAAGGAGAAAGAGGCGAGGTTCAGGGGTTATTTTATTAGGGAACTCTCCACGGTTTAGTGGTTCCGACTTGGGCTGCTAGCTGCCACGTCCTGCAGTTTGAAACCTCCAGGAGGTCCACAGAACACAGACAGGTTTTCTACTCTGGGAGACTCTCAGGGGCAGTTCTCCTCTGTCCTTCAGGGTTGCTAGGCCCCAGTAGTGATGGCAGTGAGCTTTTGCATTGTGAAAAACATTTTTTAAAAAAAATCATTTTATTGGGGACTCGTACAACTCTTATCACAACCCCACACAGGCATCCATAGTGTCAAGCACTTTTGTACTCCTGTTGCCCTCATCATTCTCAAGACACTTGTTTTCTGCTTGAGCCCCTGGCATCCGCTCCTCATCTCCCCCCCTCTCCTCCCTCCCCTATGAACCCTTTATAAATTATAAATGATTATTATTTTCTCATAGCTTACACCAGCCAAAGTCTTCCTCCACCCACGTCTTTGCTGTCTGTGCCCCAGGGAGGAGGTTATATGTAGATCCCTGCAATCTGTTCTCCCTCTCTACCTCACCTTCCCTCCACCCTCCCATTATCGCTCTTCTCACCACTGGCCCTGCGGGGTTCTTCCATGTGTTTCCAGTTCCTATCTGTACCAGTGTACATCCTTTGGTCCAGCCGACTTTTAATGTAAGGTCAATCGAAACTTTTTTTTAAAGTCATGTATATATGGATGCGTTCATTTAAAATGCTATTAAGAATATAAATCATATTATTAATGATTGTTTTGCGGATATAGGTAATTATAGATATTTTCTATACTATTATTTTTTGTTATATCTTGTCTGGATTTGTTTTTGGTAGTGTGCATTCTTTAATAATAAGAACAAATGCAATTTAAAAAACTGTACTGTGTTCTAAAATCTCACTTCTATGAAATTATGAAATATCAGTAACATTATTTCAAATGCAATAAACAGGAATTTTGTGAATCTTCATGTGCGTCTGTGTTGAGAAGTCACATAATTGGAAGCAGTGTGCATAACATCACTTCTAAGCAAGAAGAGGGTTTCTAATTGGTGAGATGGTAACCCTGCAGAACTGATGGGGTAAAGAATACTACTTATTCTGTGCTTCTCAGAGAAATATGTAAAGTGGTCTAATTCATGTTCTTGAATTAGTGTAAACCTGAGATCAAAGTGATTAAGTGTATACTCCAGTGTATACAGCAAAATCACATGGGGATAGAAGGAAAATAATTCTAATTATGATGCTACATATTGTTATCTTATTAAGTATAAGGATAATAATATAACATTTGCTCAATCATTCTATTAATACACTTCATCCATTTAGTATTCCCTTTAGCAATATTTACTAAGTGTGTCTATTGTCTACCATGGTCCTTAATAAATGCTTGGAATTAAGCAATAAATAAAGCAATGTCTTTGCTCTCACAGAGTTTTAAATCTTGTAATGATTTTGAAAAGCACAATATTAGAGAAACTCTCAATACAATTTGGTACATTACCTTCTTCAAGGAATGCCTGACAGTTTATTCTAAAACAGTTAACCTGTAAACAAAATTATTCTTTCCCCAAACACATGAAATTTAAGGTTGTAAAACCACATAAAAAAAGATGACCGGATATCTGAGAAAAATATCTAACACGAAAAAACGGACAAATAATCAGCAGGGGAAATATCCTGAAGTGAAAACAGGTGATTAATAGAACAGATAAGAAATTGTAAAACAATTACTTTGTATTCTTAAAGGGATTCAGGTAGGCAGCATGTGGCAGTCATGTGCTTATGTTAATTTTATAATTGAAATGTAGGGGTGCAGTCTGGCCTGTTAATCAGGAGAAAGCCATTGAGTAGCCGATGAGGCCTCTATGTGGGCATGGCTTTCACCTGAGACTCCAGGGAAATCTCGCGATATTTCCCTCGTGAAGATGAGAAGCTATCTTCCCCAGTTGGTGGGAGTTAGTTTGAGAGATGATTAACCACAGGTAACACAGAATGGCGGTGGCTGGGAGGCTGGAGTAGCCGGTGGAGAGACCACACGGCTTTGCCCTGATGAAGAAAGATCTCTGAAGCTGGAGTGGCATGCTGTTGATGGACCTGAGCCCTGGAAGCGAGGAGCCATGGGGAGACCCCTGCCAGTGCCAGAATTCTGCACCCACTGACCTGTGACTTCCTAAGTCGGAAGCAGACTTTATAGACTGATTTCAGGCATATGGGTTATTATTGGACTTGTGACTTTGCACTGGACTGAATTGGGATGCCTGCCTTCTTAGGGTCACATTTCTTTTGTATATAAACCCTTTCCTTATACCTATATGCGTGTCCTTGCATTTGTTCCTCTAGTCTACCCGGACTAAAACAAGCGTATATAATTTTAAAAGTTGAATGAAAAGCTATAGTAGAGTAACAATCAGGAAACAAGAATGAGATATGAAAAATTAATAGTGAAATGGCTAGAGAGACTTATTTGCTACAACCATTCTGTAATAGTCAACATTTTTAAAAAGATTAACTTTTGATAAATAGCAACAAGTAAATTATTTAAGCAGTTGGTTATTAGACAAATGAAAAAAAGTCAGTAATTTTTTTCTATGTGTGAGATTTTTTTCTATATGGAGAAAAATAAATCACAAAACACATAAACATAAGATAGTTAGCAATTACAAAAATTAAGAAAAAATACATTAGGGAGGAGTGGGCAAGGGGAGATGTCGGGCAGTGTAAGATATGACAAAACAATAATGACTGCAGAGTAATGAGGACTGGGGGAAGGGGGAAAAGGTTGGAGGGGGAAGGAAGAGAGGTTCATATCAAGGGCCCAAGTGGAAGGGCAGATGTTGGGAGAATGTTGACGAGGGCAGGCAAGTGGGGGGTGCTTGGCACAGTACATGTAACTATGTATTGAACCCAATAAAATGAGTAAATAAGAAAACTAAAAACGTTTAAAAGTATTTACTTTTAAAAGGACAGAGAGAAGGTTGAATAAGTGAGTGGACATATGTGGAACATTCCTGTGTTAGAGAATCCCTCAAATGTCAAACTTTCTAATACAGTTCTCATCAGACCTCAACTTTTAAACCAGACAAACTGCAGGAGGGAGAACAAATATATGAGAATTGTTCATCGTATTTAAAGCAAGGATACTAAAATTGGACACGTTTATGACATGAAGATATAGTCTGAATTTACTCTGGGGCCAAACAATGTTACATTGGCACAACATGAAGCCAGTAAGTGGGTCATAGTAGAATCCAAAACAGTCCAATAAACGTTGATTTGATGAAGTGTTTCAAGTTGTGGGGTATAAACATCAAATGATTTTCATTTTTTTAACAACCTGCTAACAGCTTTGCCTACCCAGCCTCCCCTTTTCACTAGGTAACAACAGGTCACCCTTCCTTTTTCTTTCAGTTATCAAGGCACTTTTGTTCCAACAATTCATATCCTCATGTAACGTTTAAGGGTCTATGTTCTCCACCCACAGCCAGCATGAAGGCTGCACTGGCTCCAAGAAAGGGGGGCTGTACGGCTCCTTCTCTCTCCACCCCTTCCCCCCTCAGCAGCGATGGGGGGCAAAGAGCTGGAAAGAAGAAAGAGTCTCTCTCTCTCTTTTTAGCCTCTGCTGAGCTGAGTCGCCTTCTGTCTCCTTGGCGGTTTAGACTTCTCTTCCCTGAGTTGAGCGGGCTGGGTCCTGGTGGAGGAGTCCCTCCTCCTTTCTGTTGTTCTTTCTTATCTCTTCCTGCCATGGATTCCGTCCTGGTGGCAGCTGTCCAAGGGCTTATTTTGTCATGCGGGTGTTTCCGTGGTTTCTTCAAGGGTTACAGAGGCCTCCACAGACTGCACAGCTTCTTGAGTTGGGTGATTAGGCTTGGTCTCCTCAGGAAACTTTTCAGTCTCTGCTTGCTGGGCCCACACCCAGGAGCGGCTCAGGAAGTGCAGTGGGGAGCGTTTTCAGGGAAATTGGTTCAGACACTGGGCAGATTGATTTGCTTTTAAGTAAAAGCATGGGAAATTGCCCCCCCCCAAAAGGTTGAGGATGTAGAATGTTACAGATTTGCATCCTTTCTCCCCCCTCCCCCTTTTTATCTGTGTCCTGGAACCTGGAGTGCTCAGACGGTTCTGAAGTTCACTGTCTTGTCCACAGGTGCCTGTAGCAAATCCAACAGGTGAAGTGAGTGGGGGTTGGACTTGGTATTTCCACAAGTCATATGGGAAGGGAATGCCTGTTCACTACCTTCTCTTCTTCTGCACATGCTTTGTGTTTCTTCAAAGTCACTTTTTTAAAATTAAAAGATATTTTTATTGGGGGCTCTTATAGTTATAGAACAATCCATATTGTATCAAGAATATTTGTTCACATGTTGCCACCATTATTTTCTAAACATTTAATTTCCATTTATATCAACTTCTCTTTTTTTCCCTCCACCCCACTGTCATCGTGACCCTTTGATAAATTATAAATTATTATTATCTCCATAATTTACACCAAAGGTCACTTCTTGATGTTGTTGGTTTCCTCTCAACTATTTTCTGATGTTAACATCACCCAAATCAGTTTGTCCTTTTTTTACTGCATGAGATGGACAAGAATTTCTCCTTTCAATTTGGCACTAGAGAATTTAGTAATTGCTCTTACTGACATTCAATTGTAATGTGATTCTTGCATATTTGGAGGGAGATAAAACTCTTAATAGGAAGTAAATATCATTTAGCTATATAAGCATTTCAGGAACATAAAATATGACACAGGCAGGGCAATAATGGGAATTAGATTTTATATAAAAAGCAATTTTTACATGACTGAAAGAATTTCTTGTAATATAACCATAAAAACTATTGACTAATAGTAGAGATTTAGAAGCTATAGAAGCATATATCTTTTGATTATGTAAAATTCAGATCCCTAAATTTGCTGCCATCAAGTTAATGCTTCCTTCCAGTAAACTAACAGGACAGGGTAGGGCTGTCTCTGTGGGTGTCTGAGATTGCAACTCTTATTGCTAATGAAGAGCCTCACTTTTCTTGAAGGAGCGGTTGGTGGTTTTGAACTGCTGACCATGCACAAGTATATTGGTACCTGACCACTACTCCAACTAAAAGTATATTGGAAGGTAAAAAGATGCCATAGAAAAAGTCACAAGCCAAATAGAAATCATATATATATACACACATAAACACACTATATATCTACTTTAGATATCTATATGTATTTCTATCACATATAGGCAAGATATATGTGAGTGTATTTATTTATTTGTTTTTGCTGCTAGGTACTGTCCAATCAGTCCAACTCAGAACAGCTCTACGTAAAACAAGGAAACACTGCCCTGTCAAGTACCATGCACCATCCTCACAAGCGTTCTTATGTTTAAGCCATTGTTGGAGCCACTGTGTCCAACCAACTTTTCAAGTTGTCAAGTATGATGTCATTTTCTAGGCACTGGTCCCTCTGATAGCGTGTTCAAAGCACGTGAGAGAGCTGCCTCACTATGCTTGCTTCTAAGAAGCCTGGTGGCTGTACTTCCAAGACAGGTCTGTTCTTTTGGCATTCCATGGCACTTTCAAGCCTCTTCACCAGGACCATAATTCAAATGAACCAGTTTTTATTTGGTCTTTCTTTTCAATGTCCAAATTTCACATGCATATGAGATCATTGAATATACCATGGCTTGGGTCAGACACACCTTAACACCTTTCTACCCTTTATAAAGGTCTAGTGCAGCACTGTTACCTTGATATGCACATCTTCCTTGATTTTAAACCAAGATGTATCCTCTTGTTCTGCTTGCCAAGCTGTCTCTTGATGTATGTACAAGTTTTGCAGGAGCACAATGTCGTGTTCTGGAATTCCCATCCTTCTTAAGGCTATCCATAGTCTGTTATGGTCCACACAGTTGAATACCTTTTCCCAGTTGACGAAACATAAATAGACATCTTTCTTGTATTCTCTGCTTTCAATCAAGGTCCATCTGATATCAACAATGATATTTCTTGGTTCAAATCCTCTTCTGAATCTGGCCTCTGGCAGCTCCCTGTCAATATAGTGCTGCAACCATTGTTGCAGGGTCTTCAGCAAAATTCTACCTGCATGTGCTATTAATCATATTCATCTGTAGTTGGTACATTGGAATTTATTTGGAATGCATGCAAATATGGATTTATTCCAGCAAGCTGTCCAAGTAGCCATCTTCCTAATTTTCTGGAATAGGCAGGTTAGCGCTTCCAGTATTTCACCAGCTTGACGGAATATTTCAATGGAACGTCTTCAGCTTTGCTGAAGTCTGTTGACTTTGGGTGACCCTTCTGGTTTCTGAGATTGAAAGTCTTTATTGGAAAAGAAAGTCTCTTCATTCTCCCACAGTGTAGCTTGCGGTTTCAAACTGCTTCTCTTGTGGTTATCAGTCCCAACTGATGACCACTCTGCCCTCTGTACTCCTTCCTATGAGTTTACAGGGCCGTGCATCTTCATGGGAACAGATGGCTCCATTTTTCTCCTACAGAGTGGCTGCTGGATTTGGCCGACTGACCTTGCAGTGAGTAGTCCCACTCCTTAGCAGTCCCACTCTTACCTGACAGCGCCACCAGGAGTTTCTCTCTCTCTTCCTCTTTTAGCATCTACTCCTCACTTACTGACGTGGGAAGGTTACAAAGAACAGGTCATTATAAGCAAATGGAAGTTATGTAAGAATGGAGGACGACCAAGACATGGAGGATAATTAGATAATTATATAATT
This sequence comes from Nesogale talazaci, assembly GCA_004026705.1. Taxonomy (NCBI): domain Eukaryota; kingdom Metazoa; phylum Chordata; class Mammalia; order Afrosoricida; family Tenrecidae; genus Nesogale; species Nesogale talazaci. Next base: position 16,608 of record PVJH01010053.1, on the reverse strand, counting down.
CCGAATTATATCATTACATATCTGCCAAATTTCCATATTATGTAACTGCCAAGGTAATGAGAATTATGGCCCAATCAAGTTGACACATAACCTTAACCTTTACAGCCAGTATTTCTCTCTTCCAACACTACCTTCATGACTACCCTGTATATATCACTAACACAAAAAATTTTTACTGTTTTTGTACATACTAGATGTCATAAATGAGACAGTCACTAAATGAAGAGGCTGCGTATTGTTTTGTTTTTTTATTTGCTAGTGCTTGAAGGTGAGAATGCATTTAAGGGCTGTGACTTCAAGGCATTATTCAGTTAATGCAGGTCAAGATGGTTTTTCATATATTATTGCTATGCTGTCCACCATTTGAGGTCTTTTTTCCAGGTTAGGATTCGGGGTTCTTCCCTACTCTCTGTTCCACAGAGGTCTAGTGGATGAGATTGGAGATTTTGTTACTGCAGTTCCTATTCCTCTTGGTGTGATTGTCTTGATGCATAGAAATATTCTCATGAGTCTCCTGGCTTGATGACTGAGAGTGTGAGAGTGCTCGTCTTGGCTGCATGCTGCAGGTTCAGAGAAAACCATCCTAGAGGCTGCCAACCTCTAGGCCAGCAGTTCAAAACCACCAGCTGCTTCAAGGGAGAAAGAGGAGGCTCTCCATCCCCATCGGAAACCAACAGGGACCGTTTTCCCTTGTCCTATGTGACTGCGATGAGTCAGAATTGACTCGAGAGCAGTAAGTTCCTTTTAAATGATGACCAAGAAGTTAGGTAAAATATTTTTCTGCAACATGGCATCCTTCACTGACCCAAGCCCCTACGGGGGCCACCATGGAGAAGCAGGGTTGGAATTGTGCCCTGTCTGACCCCACCACATCATGGTAAAACACTAACGGTGTGCAGCAGGGCATCAAGTTCCTGAGGGAGTGACAAGAATACTTTGAGACCAGGGTGTGGCACCCCATTGCTCTCAACTGGGGGACACTCCTGGAGGTCAACAAGCAGATCTTTTACTATGTACAGGCATTTATTTTCTTCTTATTATTTTTACTTGTTTACATATACTTATTTATTTGGGTTTTTGTTGTTATCATCATTTTATTTTCTTTAGTCGATTCATCTTAAGATGCCTTGTTTTTCGTACATATTGTTACCCTTTCAGGTATTTCTAGATAAGATAGGCTGGATGAACAGTCTGGAGGAGAAAACAACAGGACTGATGGTCCCAAGGGGACATGGGAAATGGAGCGGTGGGGGAAAGCAGGTGTTGCTGACCAATCCAGGGGTAAGAGAACAAGTGATTCAAAATCAGTGATAAGGTTGGTGTGAGAGGCCTGATAGGGATTGATCTAGAGTAATGTAACAGAGAAAAATTACAGAAACCCAAATGTAGGCTGAGTATGATAGTGGGACTAGGAAAGTAAAAGGAAATAGAGGAAAGAACTGGGGGATAAAGGACATTTATAGAGGTCTAAATATAGGCATGTACATGGGTGAATATATTTATACATGATGATAGGGAAATAGATGTACATGCATATACTTATAGGATTAGTATTAGGACAGCAGATGGGCATTGGACTTCCACACAAGTACTTTCTCAATGCAAGAACACTTTGTTCAATTAAATTGGCATTTCATGATGCTCATCTTCCCAACACAATCACTGAAGACAAATGTGTGTCTATGCAAAAGTGGTAAAGAAAGTTTATGGTCCCAGGCTATCAAAAGATATAGCATCTGGGGTCTTAAAGGCTTGAAAGTAAACAAGTGGATATCTAGTTCAGAAGCAACAAAACCCGCATGGAAGAAGCACATTAGCCTGTGTGACCACAAGGTGTCGAAGGGATAAGGTGTCAGTCACGAGAGAACTAAAAATGTTATCATGATAAAAGGAAGGGGAGAACAGATTGGGGACCCAAAGCCCATCAGTAGGTGAAGCAACATCCTTACAGAGGGGTCACAGGAAGGAGACAGGCCTGTCAAGGTACAGTGTAGCAACAATGAAATATGCAACTTTCTCTAGTTCTTAAATTCTTCCTCCAATTCACTATCATGATCCCAATTCTACCATACAAATCCAGTTAGATCAGGGGAGATACACTGGAGCTGGAAACATGGGGAATTCTCGACAAATGAGCCCTCCGGACCTGTGATGAGAGTGGTGATCCCGGGAGGGTGAGGGGAAGGGGGAGTAGAAAGGGGGAACCAATTGCAGGGATCTACATATAAGCTCCTCTCTGGAGTACAGAAAAAAGGGAAGTGGGTGAAGGGACACATCGGACAGTGTACGAATAATGACAATTTGTAAATTATGAAGGGTTCATGAGGGAGGGAGACTCAGGAAGGAGGGGAAACATGGGGAGCTGATACCAAGGGCCTAAGTAGAAGATGGATGTTTTGAGAAGATGATGACAGCAAATGTACGAATGTGATCTGTATACAATTGATGCATGTATTGTTCATGATAAGACTTGTATGAGCCCCCGATAAAATGAATTATATATATATATATATATATATTTTTTTTTTTTTCTCTGCTGGAATTCTTCCCAAACCAAACAAGATCATTTGTAATGTGTTTGCAATTTAGAATCGCAAACTCTCCTTCTTGTGTGAAGATCTCATGCAGGGACTCAATGGCACTTTTATTTCTGCTGAATTCTGCGGAAGAAATGATAATCTTCTTTAAACCACCCCCCTCCCTCCCATTCTTTACAGGTTGTCAGGGTACCAAAAGGAAGCACAACCTTGTTTCTGTCACTCTGCTTCTCCCTCATGTGCCTCCTTAGGTTTCCATCCTAGCCCTTGGAGGCCTGAGAGTGACTGATCTGTATCCAGATAGCTGGAGACCGCAACTGCCCACAGCAAGTGGGGACAGCACATGCTAGCAGCCTTCTCTTCCCTTCTCTTCTTCTCTCTCCTCTCCTCTCCTCTCCTCTCCTCTCCTCTCCTCTCCTGTCCACTCCCCCTACCCCTCCTCCCTTCCTTCTTCCCCCCTCTCATCGCCTTTCCTCCTTCTCTTGGAATAAATTCTATCTTTTTCAGCCCCAGCCCCAGCTCTTCTAAATCATGTGACTGAAAGGCAAAGACTGAAAGCAGGACTTTGGGATACAGCATCAACTCTTGCTCCTGTCAAGATTTTCTAGTTATTTCTAAAGCCTATTTTGTGTCCCAGAAGAGAACAAGTGTTGGGTTTGAGTCCTTGTTGTTAAGGTTTTTTTTTTTTTTAATGGAGAGAGACTTTTCTTGTCAGAGAGAAAGGAGTGAAGGATACAATTAGCCACATCAGCTAAAGTGATGCATTAGTGGAAAATTTTCAAATATGGGGGGCAGGGTTATTAGTTTTCTACTTTATCCAACAGCAAGAAGAACAGAGCAGAAGGAGGAGTAATTTGTGTAAGAATTTACATATGCAAGGCGTACATTAAGATTAAGTCTGTTTGGAAAAACAAGCAAACAAACAAACTGAAAACCTTTGTCTTGATCACTAAGCACACTGGGAATAAGAAACATGACTAAAGGCAGCAGAATGTTCTAAGTAAAATCAGAAGACTTGATTTATGTCCTATTCTAGCACATACTGCTTATATAAACTCAGCAAGTTCATTTTTCTGAGACTTACTTTTATATCTTATTGAGAAATAGTATAGCTATTATTGTGCCACTACTATTAGGCACCAGAGCACTGTTGCCAACTTGTAGTAATCATATGTACAACGGAATGAAACACAACCTGTGCTGTGTTATTCTTACAGTTGTTTTGTTTGATCTCATTGATGCAGCTGCTGTGTCGATCTACTTCCCCTAGAGCCTTCCTCTTTTTATCCGATCTTGTCCTTTACCAAGCACTATGTCCTTTTCAAGGAACAGGACTCTCTGATAACTTGCCAAAGTACCTGAGACAAAACATCACCCTCTTCACATCTTACGATTATCCTGGTTGTACTTCCTGCAAAGAAAATTTAATTGCCATTCTATCAGTCCTGCTATTTTCAATATTCTTCACCAACACCATAATTCAAATGCATGTATCCTTCATTATACCTTGCACTGCTTTCAAATATATATGAGGTGTGTGGCAGTCATGTGCTTATGTTAATTTTATGATTGAAATGTAGGGGTGGAGTCTAGCCTGTTAATCTAGAGATAGCCATTGAGTAGCCAATGAGGCCTCTGTGTGGGCATGGCTTTCTCCTGAGACTTCTGGGAAATCTCGCGATATTTCCCTCATGAAGATGAGAAGCTATCTTCCCCAGTGGTTGGGAGTTAGTCTCAGAGACGATGAATCACGGACAAGACAAGATGGCAATGTCCGCAAAGCTGGAGGAGCCAGCAGAGAGAACACACAGCTTTGCCCTGATGGAGCCAGACCTCTGAAGTTGGGTGGCCACATGGAGACCTTTGCCAGCGATGAGATGCTTCTGCTGTTGATGGACACTGAGCCCTGGAAGCGAGGAGTCATGTGGAGACCCTTGCCAGTGCGGGGATTCTGCGCCCACTGACCTGTGACTTCGTGAGTCGGAAGGAGACTTTCTAGACTGATTTCGGCCATATGGGTTAATATCGGACTTATGACTTTGAACTGGACTGGGCTGAATATCCTGTTCCTCTTGTATATAAACCTTTCCCTTATATCTATATGCAAGTCTATGAAATTTGTTCCTCTAGTCTACCTGGACTAACATAAGGTGGTTGAAATTACCATGGCTTGAACTAGAATACCTTAAACCCCAAAGTTATATATATACTTTTTGACACTTAAAAAAGTTCTTTTATGGCATATTTACCCAAAGCAATATGTCATGATTTCTAGATTTCTGTTTTCATACGCATTCTTGTGGATCAAATTAAATGAAACCCTCGACAACTTTGATCTTTTCTCCATTTATCATGATGTTGCCTCTCAGTGCAGTTGTGAGACTATGTTTGCTTCATATTGAGTTGTCAATTGCTCACATGTAAGTTCAGTTGAAGCTGAAGTATATTAAAACACACAATGAAAGTCAAAATTCAAACCTGGGTGTATTCCACTGGATTTTGAGAGGATCTCAAGAGTAGATTTAACTCATTGTGCACGAATGACAGTAGAGTTGATGATATGTAAGATGATATTAAGGACATTATTCATGAAGAAAGCAAAGGTCATTGAAATGACCGGACAAAGAAAGACAAGAACAAAGTTAATGTCAAAAGGGATTGGACGGAAGGAAGAAGTCCAAGTAGCACTAAAAACATTAGCTAAAAACAAGGTTCCAGGAATGGAATACCAATTGAAATGTTTTAACAAGTAGCTGGAACACTTGGGGAAAAAAAAAGACTCATCCATCTATACTAAGAAAGTTGGAAGCTAGCTACTTCGAAGTGATCTACATTTGTATTCATTCCGAAGAAAAGTGATCCAAAAGGATGCTCAAATTATAGAACAATATTTTAAATATTATATGCAAATACAATTTTGCTGCAGGACACAAATGATGTTTGCAGCAGTACATGGACACATAGCAGCAAGCGGTTTATGTCTGATTCAGAGGAGGACACATAGCAAGAAATATCCTTGTTAATGTCAGACAGATGTTAGCTGAAATCACAAGATAGCAGAAAGATGTTTACTCATGTTTTATTGCTTATGTCAAGACATTCTACTGTGCAAACAGCGGCTAGTCTTGAGAAGAATGGGAAATCCAGAACACTTCATTTTACTCATGTAAATGGACAAAGGGGCAGTTCACAAACAGAAGATTGGGATACTGCATGGTTTAAAAACAGAAAAATTGTGCATAAGAGGTGTGTCCTCTCATCATATTTATTCAAAATGCAAGCAGAAAATATAATCAGAGAAGATATAGTATGTGAAGAAGAATGCAGTATCTGGATTGGAGGAAAGTCTATTAACAATGACAATATGCAGGTGATGCAGCCTTGCTTGCTGAAAGGGAGGACTTGAAGCTCTTGCTATTGAAGATCAAGCACTTTAGCCTTCAGTGTTGATTGGAAGCCAATGGAAAGAAAATCAACATCCTCACCACTAGAATAATGGGTAAGAGCATACTACCTGAAAAAACATTGAGGTTGTTAAGGATTTCATCTTGTTTGGCTCCCAAATAAATGCTCATGTAAGCAGCAGTCAAGAGCTTAAAGGACATATTGCATTAGGTAACTGCTGCACAAGATTGCTTCAAATGTGTGGTAAAGCAAGGATGTTAGTTTGAGGACTAAGGGGCACCTCACCCAAGTCATGGTATTTTCCATGGTCTTATGTGCATGTGAAAGTTGGAGATTGAAGGAAGACAAATTGAGAATTGGTTCCTTTAAAGTGCAGTGTTGGTGGAACAGTCAAATTTTGATAGTTTCATGGGGTACCAAAAGAACAAACAACTCTCTCTTGGTGGGAACATAGGATGTTTTTTTAGAAATAAGGATAATGAGACTTTGGGTCTCACGTACTTTGGACATGTTGTCAGGAGAAGAACATTATGCTTGGGAAAGTAGAGGGGTAGCAAAAAAAAAAGGGGGGGGGGAAGTTCTTGGACAAATGGATTGATTTACGGGCTTCAACAGAGGACGGAAACTCGAAAACAATGTTTAGCATGGCACAGGATGAGGGAGCATGTTGCTTTTTGCGCACATGAGTTGCTGCGAGTCACAATGAACCTGATTATTGGGTTGCTGTACCTAACGGCAGCAACAACAGCTGTATTGATGCATAGTCTATAAGGAAAACTGTAGTCTTCGATCTTTATCAGTAAGCACTTCCTTCAAGTCCTCTAAACTTGAAGCAAGCAAGGTTGTGTCAGTTGCACATTGCACATTGTTCATTAATAAGCCTTCCTCCTATCCTGATGCTGCATTCTTCATGCATAGTGAAGCTTCCCAGATTATTTCCTTGCTATACAGATTAAATACCTATGGTAAAAGGATACAACCATGACACATGCAGCTCATAATTTTTAAACCATTCAGTGTATCCTTGTTCTGTAGAATGCTTGCACATTGGTCTGTCATGTACAGATGCCGCTGAGCACAATGAAGCATTCTGGTATCTTCATTCTTCACAATGTTATCCACACTTTGCTCTGATCAATCCAGTGGCAGGCTTCTGCATAGTTGTTATCCCGAATATCCACTTCAGAAATGACCTTTTTTTTTTTCTTATCAGGCAGCTATAAAATAAAGCATGAAAAGCAACAAGGGCTATTTTGTGAGTGTTCAACTCAATCCAATTCCTGAGCAACATGTATACTAATTTCTCTAACAACGTTAGTTACATATTATTTGCAGGTGGGCTATAATTCTTAAAATACACACTAGGTCACCAAAAAGTCATGAAGTACCAAGTACATAAAACACAGTGCTAAATGAAAATAATTATATAATTAATTATCTTTATGTCTACTTTTAAGATGTGCAGCCCTTACTTATCTGCCCATCCCAAATATGCCTTTGAGATATACAGAGAGGATTTTCTAAAAATCATTTTATTGGGGGCTCAAACAACTGTTTCACAATTCACACATATTCATTGTATGCCAAGCACATTTGTACATTTGTTACTATCATCATTTTCAAAACATTTGTCTTCTACTTAATCCCTTGGTATTTGCTCTTCATTATCCCTTCTCTCCTTGCTTCCCCCTCCTTCATGAACTCTTGATTATTTATAAAGTATCATTATTTTGTCATATCATACAATGTCCAATGTCTCCCCTCATCCACTTCCTATTGTTCAGACCCCAGGGAGGAGGCTATATGTAGATCTTTATCATCAGTTACCCCCTTGTGTGGAGGTTCTGTTTATGGCTCTGGGAAGAGAACAGAACTGAAGAACTCAGGGTGGTAATAAACGTGGAAGTCCCAGAGTTAGAGAGAGAAAGAGAGAAGACACGGAGAGGAGGAGGAACGGTAGACAGCACAGGGCTAGGATTGAGAAGAGCTCTCACTTGTTTGAAGCTCAGAGTCTTACAGAAAATTTGTATTTTTAGTTGTTAAAACAAATTCATAACCATTATTCTAAAGAAGATAGAATAGTAAAATTTGAAAACGCACAATGCCTTAAACGAACACCTCTGTTTCCTTTTGCATGAACTCTTTCAGTTTTCAATCGATGTCTTTCATCTATTTGAAATTGCTATAAGCATTGCATGGTTGCAAGTATGTATTCTATACTTAGCCAAATGTCAGGAGCTTTTCCAAATGAGCTCATCAAGTCATTGTCAACCATTTAGTTATCCTTCTATGCAAATTCCTCTACTATTAGTTTGTGCAACTTTTTTCTATTTAAAATTCTTTCTTAAGAAAAATTCTGAGAAATGATGTAAAGGTCTGAAGTGTTTAATGAATCCCCAAACCTCTTTCCAACCATTCCTTATGTAGAGTTGGTCCAGTTATTGCATGGCTATATAAAGAAGATGGAATCCTGGTGGTGCGGTGGGTTTATGGTGGCTTTTTGGTTGTGTTCATGAGATTCTGTCAATGGAGGGTGTGTCTTGCACCTAATCACTTTTAAGGTATATGGAGTAGCATGGACACAAATCATCCAAGGACAAATAGGGGGAAACAACAGGAAGATTGCCAATGAACTAAAAACTGGAAGACCTTCTCCCAGAACTGAAAGAGAGAGAGAGAGAAAGAGAGAGAGAGAGAGAGAGAGAGAGAGAGAGAGAGACCAGTGCTTCTACCTTCCCAAACTGTGAAAAAATAATTTTCTGTTCTTTAAAACTGGGTTTCTAAGTCAGTCATTTTGAGTCAACAGCCTTCTGGGACTTTGCATTCCATCCAGATACTGAATCAGAATGTATATTGTAAGAAGTTCCTCAGGTGATTCTTATAGATCCCTAAGCAAAAGGCAAATTTTCAGTGGGGGCGGACCTAGAAGGAAATTGTGGATTTTCTGTTACAGCAGCACAAGGAATCGAAGGCATAGAACAAATAAGGGAAGGACATCGCTGGATACTTAACTCAGGGTCACAATCATGTCTCATTACAGCTTATAAAATAGAGTTATTATGCCTGAGTTCAGGAAGCTTATGTTCCAAAGGTATTTGCTTATTTTTATGTATTATATGGGGGGTGCTCCCCCCAAACAAACAAAGAAAAACAGAGAAAAAGAAGCGCTGCTACTAGGCAAGCAGCTAACATCAAGCATCTGAGTTGGTGCATCCAGCAGAGGCATCTGGGAAGGTTCTCTGTGGTCACAGTGAATTTTTTCATAAAAGCAATTTCACTCAAACCTCATTTTTTTTGTGATGGTTGATCTAAGAGAACAGTGTGAGACTGTGAAATTTTGTTTCCTGCTAGGATGGGGGGGAAGGGATGCTGAAGCAATGGTTGTGATGTTGAACACAGCTTAAAAAAAAGCACTATGGGAAAAACTCAAATGCATGAGTGATTTTCTTGTTTCAAAAAAAAGGTAAAATGTCACTTGATGACAATCCTTGTTCAGGGCATCCATCAATTTCCCCAAAATGTCGACTCATAGTGCATTTGCAGTGCATTCCACCAGGTCTGACTGTTAATCAAGCTTTCTATTTAGAGGTTCTGAAAAGATAGTATAACAGCGGTTGACAAAAAAGGCCTGCTTTGGGACAGATAAGGGACTGGTCTTGCCCCTGTGGCAATATAGCTGTTCACGCAGTCATCTCAAGGTGCCTGTTTTGGGCAAAAAACAGCACACTTTTCTTGCCCCATGCATCTTACTTATCTCACTTCCTTCCATGTTACTTCTTTTTGTTTTCACCAATGAAGAGGAACGTGAAAGGACAGTGATTTGATGACCTAGCAAAAGTGAAGAAAAAATGAGGGAGGTGCTGTTAGCCATCCAGATGAACTTGAAAAATGTTTCCAAGAATGGAATTACAGACTTTCCAAATGTACAAAGTGCAATGGAGAGTGCTTTGAAAGTGATGAGGTTGTTTTGTTAAAAAAAAAATGTAAATACATAGCTTGGGGAAAAAAAAAATCCCTGTTCTCCACCAAAAAATAAATTTGGGTACCAGCCTCATATAGTTAAAGGAGTCTGTGGATCCTCTGTCTCCTAACTACTGTAACTACTGAAAAAAAAAATCGCACACACTCATACTCACACTCAGTGTTTATGGGTACCACCTGTTCCCATTGAGTACTGGGGTTCTTGCACAGCTTCCTCAAGGGAATGATCTTTGTGCATCTCTCCCATTGCACAGAAATATAGAGCAGAGTCTGTAGGAACCACATTTCTGATGTATAAATTTGTCATGGTTGCTGTGGCTTTTGAATCAAACCTTCCTCTGGCAAAATGGCCTCTCCTTTTCCTATCCCTTTTCCAGTGGATCGCCATCTTCTGAAGAGGATATATTTAGGTGCCTGAGTTGGGTAGTGTTGATACTAGTAGAAATTAACCACACTCAGAGTTGCACTAAAATTACAAAGGAGGGTCACAGATTCCCCTTCATATTAGACACTTCAGGCTCCTCAGGTCTGATCCAAGCTGCTCTCTTAGGACCTACAAGGACACATCAGACGACCTGTTTCTTCTAGGAGGGCAGTTCTCCAGCAAGGGCCAGTGTTAGAAGCAAAGTGTAAACGAACTTGATTTCCATCGTTTCTTCTGTGACCTTGACTTAGCACCTTACATTCTTTGTGGCAGCATTCTGACTGGCAGCATCTGGGAGGGATTTCAGAAGTGTAATTACCATGACTCACAAGTCAGAAGTAAGAGGACCTCAGAGTCATATTTTTTTTTTGGAAGGCAGAGAAATGCCTCCTTTTGTGGTAAATTGAGAAACACTCATTCTTTGTTGAAAATAATTGGAATGCCCTAGGTATCTCTAAAGTTAGTTATTAGATAAACACAGATGAAATAAAAAGTATAAGACAAAAGTTTTCTGCAATCATTTCTATAGGTTGAGATTATAGGATCTTTAATGTTGTTTTATAACAGTTGCATATTAATTTTGTAATAAGAATGCTTTTCATCACAACAAATGTTACCTTGGTGAGAAATTGATGTTTTGTGATGTAAAATTCTGCGGTCCTTGCTACAGTAGAAACAAGAAAGAGTAAAAAAGAATGTCTCCATTCTAGCTACCTAGCTACATCATCTTTCTAAACAATAGCACAGCCTCTTTCCATTGCAAAGGCAGAGTAGACAAGCTTGGGGATTAGGATAGGAACATAAAATTCTTTATCAGGAGCTTTCTTGGAAAACTAGAACAGCAACATATGAAAAAATGATCCACCTACCAAAATTTTATTAGAAATCCATTAAAAAAGAAAGAAATGAGAAGGAATAGAAAGTTGTTTTCTTACATCCAGAAAGGAAAGAGGGGTACCTTTTCTGGCTGTCTCTAAGCAGTGAGCTCTGGTGGCACTATCAGTTCCACGATGCGTTGCTAACCACAAAACCGACTCTCCCAACAGACCCCACACCTTGGTGCAAGATGAGGCTAACGACTCCTTTAACGATTAGCAAGGCCTCAAAAGCCCTACATAGAGTCACAGTAAGGAGAATATATTCTGTGTCAGTGGGTTTACTTCCAGGAGGGATTACAGTCTCAAAAACCCTTATGCAGCATTGCTATGATTCTGGGTTGTCTTGATGACTGTGGACTTGGGCTTTTATAAGCAGGAAGCATCCTGGACAGTGCAAGCAGTCAGCTGTTAATGGAAACGATGGAGGTTTGAGCTCAACTAAAGGCACCTCAGAAGAAAGGCCAGATGATTGATTTCTAAAATCTCAGCCATGTAAAACCCTGTGGAGCAGAGTTCCATGTGGATGTACATGAAGTACCCATGAGTCAGGGTTGGCTTGGTGCAATGGGTCGATGATCTGCTGGTCATGGAGACTAGTGTTTGCTTTGATGAGTGGAAAGAACCCATACATCATAAAGTAATTACTGTGATCAAAAGTACTAATCTGAAAGTACATAATGTCCATATGAGTAGAATGACCTGGTCTTTGGAACTTAACCAAAGACGGTAAGTGAAGAGTAGGTGTAAAAAGAGAGACACACAGAGAAACCGATATAAACACAGAGAGATGAAGAGAGAGAGACCTGGTGTCACTGTTAAATAAGTGATAGAAGTGTAGGCTGCTAATGGCAAGGTCAGTGGTTCAAATCCACTAGCTACTCTGCAGAAGAAAAAAAATAAGCAATCTGTTCCTATAAAGACTTACAGTCTTGTAAATCCATAAGAGGGAACCCTGGTTGTATCATATTCATGAGTCAAGCTGTTAATCTCAAGGAAAATACATTGGAACCACCAGCCGCTCCATGGGAGAATGAGGGTGCTTACTATTTCAGTAAAGACTTACAGTCTCAGAGACCCCCAGGATGATGGAAAGCCTTCAGCAGGGCTTCAAGAAGATAAATTGAGATGTTTCAATAGCTGATGGAGCACTGGAAGCACTAACTTGTCTAGACCATGGGATTTGGAAGACACCTCCTTGACCAAACTGACTAGAAGACATCCATATTTGCACACATTCCAAAGAAAGAGGGCCCAACAGAATGTGAAAATTCTAGAACATTGATAACATATGCCTGTAAAATTTTGCTGAAAAGTACCCATCCAACAAGAATCGAAGCAGTACAATGACAGGGAGCTATCAGAAGTTCAGGTTAGATTCAGAAGAGAACATGGAATGAGAGGTATCATTGTTAATATCATATACATTTTGACTAAACTGATAGTACCGGAAAGATGTTTACTGTTATTTTATTGATGATGCTAAGGCATTCAACTCTGTGGATCATAAAAAAAACATGAGAAGAATGGGAATCCTAGAACACTTCATTGTGCTCATTCAGAACTTGTACACGGATCAAGAGTTAGTTGTGCAAACAGAATAAGGACATACTACATGCCTAAAATAAAAAAAAATGCATGCATCAGGGTTGTATAACCTTTCATCATATTTATTCAATCTGTATGCGGAGTAAATAATCAGAGAAACCAGATTATATGAAGAAGAGTGCAGTATCAGGTTTGGAGGAAGACCTATTAATGACTTACAATGTACAGATGACACAACCGTGCTGGCTGAAATTGACGAGCACTTTAATCATTTGCTGTCCATCAAGGATTGTGGCCTTCAATATGGACTGCAACTCAATGTAAAGAAAACCAAAATTCTCTTAACTGCACCAGTGGGTTATGATGATAAATGGAGGAAAGATTGCAGTTGTCAAGTATTTAATGTTGCTTGAACCCACAATCTATGCTGGTTGAAGCAGTGGCCAAGAGAACAAAGGACACATTACATTGGGTAAACAAGCTGCACAAGACATCTTCAAAGTGTTGAAAGCAAATATGTTACTTTTTAGTATGCTTCACTCAAACCATGGTATTTTCACTGGTCTCCTATGCTTGTGAAACTGGACAGTGAACAAGGAAGACTGATACATTTGAATTATGGTGCTGGTGAAGAATTTTAAGAACACCATGGAATGCCAAAAGAACACACAAATCTATCTTGGAAGTCAAGCCAGAATGCTTGTTAGAAGCAAGTATGGTTAGATTTGGTGCCTCAAGTACTTGAGACATATTATCAAGAGATACCAATCCCTGGCAAAGGACATCATGCTAGGATTGAGAAATTGTTTACAAACTTTGAAGCTAGGAGTCTTAAAATAATTTTTATTTCTAATTGTTGGAACAAGTTCACAATCATTACTCTAAAAGATAAAACAGTAAAACATTAAAAATTACGTCTTAAATAAACACCCACTTTATCTTTTGCATGAACTCTTTCAGTTTCAAACTATGTGTTTTCATCATTTGATAGTAGTAGAAACATAACATGGTTATAAATATCTGCTCTCTCTTTTACTTGACCATGTGTTAAGAACATTTCAAATGAGCTCATTCAATGGTTGTCAAACATTCAGTATTGTTTCTATGCAAGTTCCTCAAAGTGGTTGAACCTTTTGACTAGTTTCTTGTCTGTAGAAGATTTTCTGTTATTCGAAATTATTTCTTAAGATAGATTTTGAGAAATGCTGTAAGATATAAATTATTTAATGAATCTGAAAACTCTTTCCAAATAATTCCCTGTGTAAAGAATTGCACCAGCATATTGCATTGCTACCAACAGAGTAAGAAACCCTAGTGGTTCAGTGGGTTCATCTTGTGCTGACAGCTACAAGACTGGCTGTTCAAACTCACTAAGAGCTCCATGGGAGAAAGATGAGACTCTTTGCTTCCACAAAAATGTACAGTCTGGAAACTCGAAGGAACTTTGCCTCATAGTGTTATCATAAGTTCAAAATGACTTTGTAGCAGTGGGTTTTTACAAAGCATAAAAAGAATTGTCCATAAAATTGCATAGTCTTCTTCTTGATTTGTCTTTTGTCTCCATGAAAAAGGGATTCTTATAGGAAAATGTTTTATTTAAGCAGATCTTTGGAAATTATTTTTTAGGCAATGTTTCCCCCCCACTTATTAATATTTACTACGCAGGCTTGAATAAGAAAGCATTACTTAAAATGGAATTTTCTGCTGAGACATCCCCTTTAAGGTTACCATATGTCCATATTTTTAACAATTTAACAATGTCCCATGGCATTTTAAAGTTAAAATAAACATATTACAATACTATTTTTGCATTCTATGAAAATTTTATTGCTCCATAAAAACCAAATTTTTAATCAAGAACCCCCCCCCCTTCCTGGTCAATGGTGTCCCACTTATAATCTGGGCACTTTACAATGGGAAGTAGTAAATGGTGATGATGATTTCGAGGGAACTGAGGGCAGTAACCTCCGGGTTGCAGTAAGTTACCTAGCAAGAAGCATGCAAATCCCTCTGAATTGTAAGAACTGGAGATTTCAGCTCTAAAGGTGCTGGTACTATAGCATAGTTTATGCTAAATATAACTCTAAATCTTTTTTTAAATGTTTTAACATTCCATCTGATGGTTGTTTAAGCAAAAATATGAGACTTTGTAAAAGATCTGGACTGAATGGTGGAGTCTAGGAGAAGTGCTCTTGAAACACTGTGGTAAGTGGTAGCTTGCTGTCTGGCTTCAACTTACTATTTGGAAAGGTAGAAACTGACACAGGAGGCTGGCAATATCACCCAAATTATTGCCCTTTCTCCTTCCCCACTATTTAAGGGTAAATTTTTCCTCCATCCCTCCCCTTTTTTCAACCTGACCAGTAGCAACCATTGAGTCAGGAATATATGCCTAAGGAATCATCTGTCCTCTAATTGCTGAACTTACTGAGCTCATGTGTCAAAGTCAAGTGCAGTGGCAGGGTTCCCCAGACAAAGATACCTTCTCTAGGACCTGTATGCATGGTTTATTTTATGTTTGGGGGCTTAGAGGAGATACTTGGGTATTTCTAGAAAGATTATACAAAGCCAAAATAGTTATTGAGAAAGAGGTAGAAAACAGATAGTATTTTTCAATGACAGCATATAAAGTGTTAGAGATTAAATTATACCCCCTCCCACCTCCAACTATATGTTTGGATCCTAATTCCTTGCCTTGTGGATATAATCCACACACTTGGAAATACGGTATTCTTTGTGACATTAAGGAGGTCCTATCACCTTGAGTCCTATCAATGTTCTAAATGATTGAATTATAGGGAACATCATACAGACATCTGAGGACAGAGAGAAGTAGACACTATAGGAAGATATTCCAGGAACCAAACATAACTGGAAAAATGTCTCCCAGAACCTAAAGAGAGAGTGCCTTCCCCAGGAGCCAGTGCTCTCATTCAGGCTTTTTTTCCCCTCCCAAATAGTGAGAAAATAGATTTGTTCTTTAAAGCAGGGCTTCCAACTGGTTTATTCTGATTCGCTCCCTTGCTGTGAATATGCACTCCACCTTAGATACTTAGTCAAAATGTACAGTAAAACAAGATCCCCAGGTGAATCCGATGAATCCCCAGGTGAAAGGTGAATTCTCAACAAGGAGTGAGACTAGCACGAACATGTGGTCTTTCTGTTACAGGAGCCCAAGGAAGCAAAGGCATAGGACAGGCCAGAGAAGGACATAGCTAGGTACTTAATCGAAGGGTTAAAATCACATCTCACAACAACTTATAAAATAGAATTTTTATCCCTGATTTTAGGAAACTTACTTTCTGCACACTATTTGCCTAGGATTATAGAGTTCTCCTGAGACACTGTCTCCTAACGACTATCCTGTCCTTGCCGAACAGCATCACCATCAACCATAAAAAGCAACCAAACACACAGAGAAAGTCACAAGAATGCAGTGGCTATGTGTGGCGCCCTGACCACGCTCATAAGCACTGGTGTTCTTGTACGGCTCCCCCATGAGGAATACTCTCTGTGCATCGGCCCTCCCACAGTAATAGGTGGCAGAGTCTGCAGGAACCAGGTTTCTGATGATTAAGTTTGTCGTATTGGATGTGAGAGTTGAATCAAATCTTTCTCTGGCAAAACCGGCTTCTCCTTTTCCTTTCTTACTGGCTTTCCAAGTCCTGTAGAGGATGTATACGGGTGCCTGAGCCGGGGCGCGTCGATACCAGAAGAAATCAACAACATTTGCAGTGGCACTATAATAACAAAGAAGCGTCACGGATCCCCCCTCAGTTGCGGTCACTTCAGACTCCTGAGATCTGATCCAGTTTGCTCCCCGAGGACCTACAAGGAC
>PVJH01010052.1:31897-75764 GCA_004026705.1 Nesogale talazaci | reverse complement strand
GTTTGTTTGGTCCTCCCTCCTCCCCTTACCCTACTTCTTGGACCAATTGTTATGGTACAGAAGTTTTCTCTTTTATACTCACCATACTGTTTCTACTTACCTCAGGGGGCTAATGCAGTATTTCTCCTTTTGTGATTGACTAACTTTGCTTAGCATAATATCCTCCAGTTCTTCCCATGCAGAGATGTGTTTCATGTGTTCATCCGAGCTTTTGAGTGAGGCATAGTATTCCATTGTGTGTATGTGCCAGAGTTTGCTAATCCATTCATCTACTGATGGAAATTTAGCTTGCTTCCATGTCTTTGCAATTATGAATTTTGCTGCAATAAACATTGGCGTGCATACTGCTGGCTGTGGTTTATTTCTTGCCTCTTCTGGGTATATACCCAATAGTGGTATAGCTGGATCGTAGGGTAGTTCAACTTCCATTTTCATTAAATATCGCCAGACTGCTTTCCACAGGGGCTGTACATATCTACAATACCACGAACAATGTAGAAGTGTTCCTATTTCACCACATCCTAGCCAACATTTGTTGCACTCTGATTTTCTGATCTGGGCTAGCCTTAAGGGTGTTAGATGATATCTCAAGGTGTCTGCTTTCCTTTAATGAGCAAGGGTTCAAAGTTTGATCACACTGTATTATGGATTAGTGCTTCATTCTTTTTTACTTGTTGAATAATATTTCATTGTAAGGATTTACCATACTTATCTATCCCTTCATTCATTGATGATCATTTGGATTGCTTTCACAGTTTGGCTATTGTGAATAACATTGCCATAAAAAATCATGTATAAGTTTTTGTCTGAATACCTGCTTTCAAGTCCTTTAGATATTACCTAGAAGTGGAATTCCTGGGTGATATGGTAATTTTACACTTAACTTATTGAAGAGCTGTTCCAAACTTTCTTAACTACAGATGCAAATCAGAATCACCCTCAAAAAAACCTAAAAAACCTCAAAAAACTTAAAAAAAGCACAGCTTTCTGTTGCTGTTAGGTATGATTCCAACTTGGTGGTGCTGTATGACACAGTAGAGCTACTTTATAGTTCTTTTAATTGCATTTTTAATGGAAGCAGATATACTACACTACACTACACTATACTATGCTGTACATACAACCATTGAGCCATTTCTGACTCATGGCAACCCTAAGGACAAGGTAAAATTACCCCTCTGGGTTTCTAACTGTGACTTTTTATAGGAGTAGAAAGCCTCAACTTTCTCTCTTGGAGTGGTTGGTGGATTTGAACTACTGATCTTTGGGTTAGCAGCTCAACAGGCACCCACCACACCAGTAGGGCTCCTATGGAAGCAAATACTTTGGTCCTTTTCACCTGGAGCCACTGGTGAGTTTGAACCACTAAATGTTTACTTACCATGCAAGATCCTACTCTATAGATATTGATTCAGTAAGTTTAAAATGAGACCCAAACATTAATAGCTGGATAAATTTGATAGGAATTCTAATTAATAAACAGTCACATGAGTCCCCACAGCTATTACCAGTTATAGTCAGGTCAATTCTGATTCATAGTGTCAACTGAACTGTACTTCACAGGATTTTTAATGGCTGTGTGTTAGTCTGGGTAAACCAGGGAAATAATCCACAGAAATTCACATGTACAAGAGAGTGTTATATAAAGGGTAAGTATACATTAAGAAAGCATCCCAACCCAGTGGTACCCAAGCCCACAAGTTCAACATTAGCCCATATGTTCAACATCAATCTATAAAGTTCTCCTCAATCTCACAAAACACATGCAATGATGCTGACTGCAGGAAGAAAGCCAAATCAATGAGCATATAAACATCTCAGTGTTGGCAGGGGTCTCCACACAGCTTCTCAAGCATCCAGGGCTGCATCAGGGTAGGTCCACGTGGCTTCTCCTCAGGGAAGTCTTGCAGAAGGTGAGCTTTGCCAGCTGAAGCAGGGAACTGGCTTAGGCAACTGCACCCGGTCCAACCATCAGAAAGCAAGAGACTCAAGAACTAGAAAGGTGGGGCTCACCAAGCCATTTATCTCTTTGTCCTTCTATTAATCCCCTGGCTTCTCAGCGTCCTTTTTAGGCACTGTCTTTTCCCCACTCTGCAAACAGTTGCTTGGCACAGCAGTGTTGGAGATGGTCCTGCTTGTTGGAGTACAAGAGTTTTGCAGTGTCTGCTGGGGATTAGTCTGCAGCATTTTCCACTCTTCTTTTCATTTTAGCTTCATTTCTCTGAGACGAGGATGACAAGTGTCAAAGAAATGTCTAGACCACACATTCTGAATTTAAACAAAAATGGCTTGAAGCCCCCCCAAAAGATTTTCTGCAATATGCAGCTTAGAGGATTTTTTTGATGCTGTTTACTTAAGTAGTTCCATAAACCAAGGTGTGGGGTAGGGAAGAGGGAGACAATCTCTTTGATGGCTTTATAACTTCTAGTCATTGAATATTATCATCAATATTGGTAATAGAAATTGTGTTTACCAAAAACAGTTGATAATTCATTACCCACCCCATTCTTAGAGACTTTAGGAAATTCAAATTGCATCTTCTTTCCTTTTCATAGCAGCTTAAAAAATCCATTATTGCAATATATGTACAAATATGCTTGATACAAATTATGTATTGAATGCTATAAGAACTATAAGAGCCCCCAATAAAATCATTGGGAAAAAACTCCATTATTACCTTTCTCTGAAGAATGTATGTACATACTTTTGAAAGCCAAAGAACACTATAAGGCTATAACAAAAAACGCAATCACACCAGGGAATTTTTTTCTCATACTGTTTCCTTAATTCCTGAACTCATCACCCAACGGAGTTTTAAAAAAAAGAATAGAAAAGTCTTGAACAAGAAATAATTAAGGAAATACTTTTCTCCATCTTTGCCCTTTTGTCCTCATTATCCATCGTGAATTGCTACTCTAAATACATGCTAATTTGACTGGTCCAAGATTATCAGTGGTTTGACAGTTTTGTAATGATTTGATATAGTAGTTATGGGGTAACACAGTCATTTCCCAGAGGGTCTGAAGTTTGAACTCAAGTAAGGGGAGTAGGCTAAGATGGACAGCCTTCATCGGATCATAGTCCTGATCAGATGTAAGGGGAGTTTCATTACAATGTGGCCAGTTTCATCTTTTACCTCACAAGAGATAAAAGGAGAGAGAAACTAGTAAAAAGAGGGACCTCACTACCCTCAGGAATGTAGAGCCAGGACTGGAGAAAGTCTTTGGTCCAGGATCTCTGCATTGGGAAGCTCCTAGAACTAGAAGATGTAGAAAGACAAAGTCTCTCCCTACAGGCAGCATTCTGAATTCAAGCCTCGAGCTTTCTCAATGGTGAGAGAATACATTTTTGATAGTCAAAGTCCTCGACTTGTGGTCACTTGGTTATGGCAGCACTAGATAACTTAGACATCATCTAATATTCTATTGAATTTTTTACTTGGCTGCCATTGAGACATTTGTGGTCCATTAGGAAGTCTCATATTTCTTTGGGGAGACCAGTGTTTGATACTGACTCGGTGTACTGCATGTGCAACCACCTTTGTCAGTTGAGACTTGTGTGTGATACTGAACAGGCTTCAGCGGAACTTCCAGACCAAGATAATCTAGAAAAAAAAAACCAGGTAACATACTTCTGAAAATCAGTCAATGAAAACCCTATGTATGAATCACAAGATTCTAAGCCTCACCTAATCATGGTAGTGGATGGGCAGCATTTTGTTCAGTTTTAGAAGGGGTTGCCATGAGTCAGGGGAATCCAATAATGTTATAATTTTAATTTTCAAAATGTGTTTTTATTTAATTTAAGAGTATACTGGTATAATTTTAGGGATACAATATCTTCATTTTCTGAAGCAATTATTGAATTATGAAATTTTTATCTTGTACTGCAACTTGCTTCTGTTTCTTCTGGCATCCAAAGCAGTACCCTTCCATCTGCTGAATCAGAAGCAGTGATGGGGAGAAAAGATTGACTGTTGATGTTCTGGAGAAGAGCCCTGGTGGCATAGTGGTTGTGTGCGGGACTGCAGCCCATAGGGGTGATGATTCAAAATCCAGCACCAACTCTCCAGGAACGAGACTGGGCTTCCTACTCCCACCAGGGCAGTAATGCCACAAAAAAAACCCAAAAACAACAACAACAAAAAAAACACCTTCTGTTTTCAGCTTCATACCCAAGTTCCCATGGTGCTTGTGTCTTTGGTTCCTTTAGAAGTTGCCCCAAGCCCCATGTGACTTTCAAGTACTTGGAATAAGGTTACTCAGGGTTATTTGTGTTGCAAGAGTGAATCATATCTGTGATTTTGAAAAAAGAGTGAACTCTCACATTTATCATTTTAAGAATATTAACAGGGCTGAGCCCTGGTGGCGTAGTGATTGTGCATGGGACTGCAGCCCACTGGGACGGAGGTTCAATTCCAGCAGTGGGGCTGGGCCTCCTACTCCCACCATCAGAGAGCAGTGATGCCCCCCCCCCCCAAAAAAAAGAATATTAACAATATGACTTAATTGCAAAATTTTAGATTAAGTGAATGGTATTATTAAAATAGATTTTCTGTGCTTTGTTTTCCTTTTTAAAACTGTGAGTACTAGAACATTTAAAATTGCATACATGGCTTACATTTAACAGAGTGTTTTCTTCTGTGATTGTAAGTGAGGTGATTCAGAGGCCTCAATAGTGCCCTCTTTCAGCTATGCATCTCTTTGAGATCACCTGACTTTCATAGCTGCCCCTCACTGAAGCACTGAAGAACAAATGTACTTGCTTCTCATTGGCCTCCTGGACAGCTCTTGGTTTCAGCTTTCTATGCTCTGTTCAGGAAAATTATCAACCGGCCCCTACCCCTGTCCCAATCTGCTTTCCATCTTCCCAAAGTTGATTGATTTATCTCCTCTCCTATTTATCCTAATATTTATTAGTTTAATATTTTCTTATACTGTCATTATAGTCAGATTTCAGAAAGAAATGAAGACTAATGCATGTGATCAATATACCTTTTGAAAGTTGAATTGGCAAAACAAGTTGAATTGCCAGTTTTAAAATCCATAATAATTTCTCCTTAATATCTAAAGTCTCCATACTGTTTCAAGTAACTTTTTAAATGATAACAATCCTTAGTTGCCCTCGATGTTTTTTGTAGATGTTTTGTTATAAGCAGGCATTTAAAAGTTGCCGAGGGCCTCACCCTACCTCACTTGCCACCATTTTGTTCATCTCAAAGTTTGCTTCATTTTTTTCATATAGAGCCTTGCTCTATTGTCTTCAAAATATTGATAAAGGGCTTTTACCTGGATATTGATAACATGATACTAAAATTTATCTAGAAAAGAACTAAGAATTGCTTAAACAATTTTGAAGAAGAACGAAGTTGGTGATCTCAAATTGCCTAATTCCAAGGCTTACTATAAAGCTGTAAAATCAGTCAGTGTCTTGTCTATGAAAGGGTAGATATGTAGGTCAGTGGGACAAAATCACATATTTAGAAATAAACCAACAACTATATGGTTATATAACTTTTGATAAGAATGATAAAGCAATTTAGTGAGGGAAGTAAAATCTCCACTATAAATTGTATTGAAACAAGAAGGTAGTCATAAAAAAACCAAGGTCATATAGAAGGGTAGGCTGTAGCCCCTTTTTAGTGATGTCTAATAAAAGGAGAGAAGAGACACAGAGAGGGGGTTGCAGAGAGTGGGGAGATACCACATGAAGAAGAACCTGGAAGAATTAAATGCATAGAATGCTACCTTATACCATTCAGTCACCAATTCAAGATGGATGAAATCTGGTGTCTAAAAGTGACCAGATTTTAAGCGGGACACCATTGACCAGGGATTTTGATTAAAAATTTGGTCTATATGGAGCAACAAAAATGTTCATAGAGCGCAAAATAGTATTATAACATATTTATTTAATTTTAAAATGCCATGGGAGGCAGGACAAATTGTTAAAAGTGGATGTCTGGTCAGCTTCCTTTCTGGTTGCAGTAAAACACCATAAAAATAAATACAATAGCCAAAGACTGGGGAAAAATACTTACAGCATATGTATCTGACAAAGGATATGCATCAAGAACATACAAAAAAACCCTCCTTAAACTCAGTAATAAAAAGTTCCACAACAAATTTGAAAAAAATGAAACAAAGACATAAACATATACCTTAAAAGAAAATACATTTACGGCCAATAAGCTCATTGTTATAGATTGAATTCTGATGCCTATAAAAGATAAGTGGACATCCTAACTATTGGCTGTGAATGTGATTTTGTTCTGGGAAATAGGGTTTTTCTTTGCAGATGTTAACAGTTAATAGGATCATATAAAGAGTCAAAAGAGGTTGTATAACAGGGTAGGCCCTAATCCCTTTTTAGTGGTGTCCAATAAAAGGAGAGAAGAGACACCGAGAGGGGGTTACAAATAGAGGGGGTGTGGGAAGAAGAAACTGGAAGAAGCAAGGTCGAATGTTCCTGTAGTGCAGACAGAGAAAGAACAGGGGCCTGCATTTGAACTTTTACTTTTCAGACTTATGCCAGAATAAATTACTGTGCTTTAAAACACCTCATTTTATGTTATTTTGCTATTGGAAGATGAAGAAACTAAGATACACATGAACATGTGCTCAACATAACTTTCTATCAAGAAAATACAAAATCATACCATAGTGAAAAACTACTGTACATCCACTAAAATAGCTGAAATGAAAAAACCCAGCTCTAAACATTAATGAAAGTGCAAGTGAAGCACTCAGACTTTCTGATGGGAGTGTAAAACTAACTTGCCAGTTTCTTAAAAAGTTAAATGTGCACTTAGGCCATTATTCAATAATTCCACTTTCAGGCATTATTCAAAAGAAATAAAATATATGTTTATACAAGGTTTTGTATGAGAATATTCATGGAAGTTTTAGTCATAACAGTTCAAAATTAGAAATCAGTTACATATTCATGAGCGGCATTGGAACCATGCAATGTAATAGCCCGAAGTAAAAACTGTTGATACATATAACAATCTAGATGAATCTTAAGTAAAATTCTGCATGAAGTGGTGTGCCTCCCTATTGCTAATGATCCATAACTTACTCAGAGGCCTCAGCTTGGGGTCGTTTGTCATTAGTGGGGAGAAGGAGCAAACCAATCAATTCCTGCCATGTAGCATTGTTCTAAGTCACCCCAAGTGAGAAGATATTACTACAAAGTGCCTCTATCTCCTGCTGCTGTGCCATCCAGACCTTCTCTGATCTTTCCCCCATTGCAAATGGGCTGTTGGTGGCTTTCCCCCTCCAGCCAGTGTTCAAAAGGTTTGCCATGAGCTTGAATTTTTGGCTTGGCTATGTTAATATTGTCATTAATTTTGCTGTCACAGCTTTCGGTGTATAGAAAATAACCATGTTTCCCCTGTAGTTCTTTTAAAATTTAATGCATAAGCCCAAGGGGGAAAATGTGGGAAACTAACACCGAGAGAAACATAACCAGAATGATAGTCTCTAACTTATAACGGAGAATCTGGAAAGCTAATATTCCATCTTAGGAAAGATGCTACTTTGATAAACTAGAGACATAATCCAAGCACATTATCTGGCTTTAAATGTCTTTCCCACCGAGTCTCCCTTAACATCTATGCTGCCTTAAAGTGAGCACTTGGTTGATTCTGTCTCCCAGTAGAAGGCGACATTCTTTGGTTATCTCCTCCCACAAAAGGGCCCATCCCCCTCATGCCTTCCCCTAATGCAGGTACACATTAGGTTTCTGTGAGCTTCGGGACTTAACTGTGATTGCCACCCACCTTGTGATGTATGTAACTCTTGAATATGCGGGACTAATTGCCACCTATGAAAGCTCCCAAATAGTTAAGGCCTCTCTCCCCCCCTCCCCCTCCTCCCACTCGCTGTGTGGACCAGCTGCTGAGATCATGACTGTCCAGGAGGTGAGCATGCTACCATGAAATGTGTCTGACTCCTTTAGTTTATCTTTTATCCGATCTCTCTTATTCTCTATTACTTCATTGTAATCTTTATAACTATTGCTGTGCAGTTGCACCTTTGGACCAGCATGGTTGTTAAAGGCTGGTCTACTCTGACAAGTGACCTCAATAGAAATTAAGTCCAGAGGTGGAGTGCGACATGCCTATTGATTTCACATGTGTCGGTGGGTAAATCAGGTGGGGCAACTTGCCCAGGGAAAAGATGTTTACATTACTTATAATGACCCCTAGGGGAGAAAACTACTGGTATCATGTTCCCAATTGGACAACTTTGACTTAGTTTCTATCCAGTCCTTGGTGACCCAAGTCTGCATGGTAGAGACAACTGGGAGTTTACATTCTGTCCTTTCAAAGTGTACAACATCATTTATAGACAAGAAGGATCTGATTCGGAAACCACACTAAGCAAACTGGACTTTACCTTACACATATTGGTAGCAGAGTAGAGGAACTGAAATACTTTCTTGGATTTAAAGCTGAAATACCACAGTGTGGGGAGTATATAACTATGGTATTTTCCTAAGGTTAAGGATTTGGAATTCACTGGATTTTGGTTCAAATCTTTTGCTTTGAGGGTACTGAACAAATGACAACTCAAGACTATCATATATTTGCTATTATTCTCTCACCTTCTCCCTCTCTCTCTCTCTAGTGACATGTCTTAGTCCAGCAGGCATAGTTATGCCATTTAGGATGAGTGTTTTGAAAGTTTGCCCTATCTTCAACCCTCATCTTTGTGTAAATCATGTCTAATTACTTTCATTTTTAATCTGTACAAGTTAACAATTAGTGTATTTTAGTCTAAAAACCTCTGGTATACAGGTATACTTTCTTAACAGAATTTTAAATTGTATGCCGTTGGCTAAATGAATGACACTATCAATATAACCACTGGATAACCAATGAGGATGATTTTTAATGTTCCCAAATAAATGATGTCTCTTTACTGGACCAGGAACTATGTAAACCATAGATATATGAATGGATTTTGAGTTCTCACTTACTTGTAGTGCTAAACTAAGAGCAACTAGTTCTTATGATGGGTCCTTACTTGATATTTGCCTGCATGAAGAGATCACTGAAAATATGTATGCTATAGTTTAGTGAGGTTCCCAGGACCCTCCTTATAAGAAGGTCACACTCACAAGGAGGTACCAAAAGGCTGCGACCTGATTGATAGGCTAGACTCCACCGCCACACTTTCATATCTTCAAGTTGACACAAAATTAAGTGAATTACATGTTAATAAACTTAAATTGAAAAACATTCTGCTCAGTAAAAGAAAATACACACATTAATTTATAGGCATATATCATTGGCTTCGTTTTACATGAAATTTTAGACTAGACAAGTTTAACTTTGGTAATAGAATCCAGGTCAGTAGGTGCTTCATGGATGGTAGGGAGAGTAACTGGGCAAAGGGCATGAGGTAACAATATGGAAGTGATAGAAATGTTATATGCTTTGATATGTATAGTCAAAACTAATTGATAAATCTAAGATATGAACATCTAAACAAGTATGAAAACTATACATTAATTTAAGAAATGAAAACAATTAAACATTTATTTAAAATTCATGTATTGAGTTCCTTTTTAACAGATGGACCTTATGAATTTTTCCACTTTACTTAGCTCATTAATGCATACCATATTTTTCGGATCATAAGATGCACTGACCATAATACATATCCAATTTTTAGAGCAGGAAAACAAGGAAAAAAATTCTGAATCAAATAGTATCATTATATTAAAATGTTCTGGGTTACTACACCTTCGGACTATAAGAAGTACACTCATTTTCTCCCCACTTTGGGTGGAAGGGAAGTGCATCTTGTGGTCTGAAAAACATGATATATAGTTGTAACTGATATATGTTTAAATGGTTCTCAAGGTTTTTACTTTTTGGAGTTTGTTTGCTGTGAAATTTACCTTTCTAGATAATATACTTGACATAATTGACCTGGTGATTTGGAACTAAAAATAAGAGCATTTCATGCAATGTATCAAGAGGTTGTTAGGGTGTAGACATCTGAGTCACACGATTGCCCATTTTTCCCTATAACCACAATGCTCTGCCAAAATTATTATTTCATTACAGTAATACCCTCGTCAAGTTTTTTTTAAAAACTCATTCTATTCGGGGCTCTTATAACACCCATACATCATTTGTATCAGTCATATGTGTGCATATATTGCCATGATCATTTTCAAAGCATTTTCTTTTTACCTGAGCCTTTGATATCAATTCCTCTTTTTTCCTTCCCTTCTCCACACTTCCACCCTTTTGATCCCTTGATAAATTAGAAATAATTGTTATCTTCTTATCATATCTTACACTGTTCCTTCACCCACATTTCTGTTGTTCATTCCCTGGTGTGTGTGTGTGTGTGTGTGTGTGTGTGTGTTATATGCTGATCATTGTGATCGGTTCCCCTTACTCCCCCTTTTCCTACCACCTTTCCCCTCCCCTCATGGTATCAGTACCCCCATTACTGTTCCTGAAGTATTTATCTGTCCTGGATTCCATGTGTCAAGAACTCTTTTATAAACCCATGTGCCTGCTTTGGTCTAGCCCAGTGGTTCTCAACCTTCCTAATGCCCCCACCCTTTAATACAGTTCCTCATGTTGTGGTAACCCCCAACCATAAATCTATTTCTGTTGCTACTTCATAATTGTAATTTTGCTAATGTTTTGAATTAGATGAGCCCTGTGAAAGGGCTTGGGAATACTGATGATCTATCCAGATTTGTAAGGTAGAACTAGGGTCATTATAGTAGGGTAGAGGGGGTGGTATGGGGAAAAGAAACATTAAAGGAATGGTGTGTGTTTTGTTGGTGCTATACTGCACCCTGGCTGACTTGTCTCTTCCTTGTGACCCTTTTGTGAGGGGATGTACAATTGTCTTCAGATGGGCTTTGGAGTGCCACTCCTCCTTGTTCACACTGATATGATTATTTTGAATCTTCTGATATCTGATCACATGGACACCTCATGATCACACAGGATGATGTGCTTCTTCCATGTGGGTTATGCTGCTTCCCTGCACAATGGCCACTTATTTAACGTCATGCTTTAAGATGCCAGACACTAATCTTTGAATATCTGGACACTATTAGCTTTATTCACCACATTTATTAATGCACCCATTTTGACTTCAGCAAACTTATCAGGAGGTTGAAGATCACATAATGCCATGTTATTAGAACAAAGAGTCCTTGCATTGAGGGAGGGCTTGAGTAGAGGCCCAATGTCTGTTTGCTACTTTATTACTTAACATATATATGTATGTAGACATATATCCCTATCATTATATATTAATATATTTATATATATGTATGCCTATATTTACACCTCTATAAATGTCTTTTGCCTCATAGTATTTTCATCTATTTCCTTTTATTTTCCTCTTGTTCCTCTATCATGTTGACTTACATTCTGCTCTCTATAATTCCTCTCGGCTACATTGCACTTGATCAAATCCCATCTGCCATTCTACGTCCTCCTCACCAATGATTTTAGATCTCTTGTTCCCTTTTGAACAAGTTGGTTGGCTCTCCCTCCCTTTCCCCTTCCTCCTCTTCCATGTCCCCCCAGAACTATTGGTTCCATTTTCTCCTCAGGATTGTTTGTCCTCCCTGTCTTATATAGATAGACGAGAGAGAGAGAGAGAGAGAGAGAGAAACAACAAATAGTTCTAGGTCTGTCTGCTGACCCTTATGAATGTTTGGTGGTCACAGCTGATGAGGTCACAAGCCCTGCCCCCACCCCACCCCCCAGTCAGAAGACTGTTTTCAGGATTCCTTGAGAACATCTTTGCTTTGCGACCCTTGCTGCTCTGTTGTATTTTCTTTTTGTTTTTTTTCCCCAGGGTCAGGATTGGACAGAGTGGGCACACTGTCTCCGTCTTAAAAGCACATTTTGCTTATGTGTCTCTATCATCCAGCTGAATGTAGTAGAAAAATCCATCTATAAATGACTTATTGTAATAGAAAAAAAGTATTATCTAATGTAACCAGAGACCTGGAGGAGGAGAGTTTCAGAGTGGGTTCTATCAGCAGCTCAATTACCACCTCAAGATGTCAGCTTCTTTCTTTCTTTTCTGCCATCCTCAGCAAAGAGCTTTGCCTTCAGATACTAAGTCTTCCTGCTCATAACTATGCCTCCTAGGATTTTTTTTTGTTTGTTTAAGATCCATTTCTTTCCTTTTATTCTTAAATCTCTTACCTTTTCCGTCTTTTTTATGAGAGCAATTTAATTCATTTTTTGGAAACCATTTTAGTGGGGACCTGTATAACTCTTATCAAAATCCATCCATCCATCCATTACCTCCAGCACATTTGTACATATGTTGCTATCATCATTTTCAAAGCATTGTCTTTCTACTTGAGTCCTGTACTGGCATCTCATCACCCCCTCTTCCTCTGTCCCTCTCTCCTTCATGAACCCTTGATAATTTATAAATTAGCATTCTTTATGTCTTGCCCTGTCCAATGCCTAGGGATTTTAAGAAGGTTGCTATAGGTTCCAGCATCACATCAACAATAGAGAATTTCCTAGAGAGCGATAATTTTTTTCCCTTGTGCGTCTCTTTTTAAGAACAAGAATGTTTCTTAGAAGCCACTTAACACTCCAGTTGGTCATTTCATTGGCCAAACAAGGGTAAAGAGGATTAAAATGATTGAATTTATAGAATTCCTTCTTGGATCTTACATTTGGGCAAGTTTCATCAGAAGTCATGGACATTATTGGAAGCATTGTACTTGACCAAAGTCCATTGGAAAGCTGTAAACAACTATCGTGTTGGACAATGGGTGAGGGAAAAGTGGAGGAGCCTGGGTGGTGTAGGTCAGCAGTTTGCAATCCTCAGCAGCTCTGTCATACCCTGTCCTACAGGGTCACTATGATTAGTATTCACTCGGTGGCTTTGAGTTGCTGCTACAATATCATTTATTTTTGTTATGTTTAGTTTATTTATTTAAGATTTAATATAGAGATCATATCCCCCATTTTTTAACAAACATAGGGCTTAAGTATAAAGGTGTTCTCATAGTAGTCCCTTTATAATAATGCTTTGTTGATTAATAACCCCAATCTTACTCTAGATAGGGATTAAATTCTACTCAGAATATTCTTAACGAATGCTATATTATTTTAATGTTGTAGCTGATGAGGTAAAACTAAAAATACAGCTCTAAGTACTCGATAATATTAAAAATGGCATATCTAACCTCTTCCAGCTCCACGAGAGGGGAAGAGGGGAATTAACACCAAAATCAGCCTAAGGCCAATTCATATCTAGAAAGCACAGATTATACAGACCCAACCTTTATACCAATTTTGATACTAACTTTCCCTTCCACAGCACTCTGACTCTCTGCAGGGTATTATTATTCCTTGCAATAATCACACAGAACTCACAGACAATACTCACAATTATTGGATTATTAGGAAAATTAAGAAGTTACAGTTCAGGATCAGAAAAATTCAGGATACAGTTTTTTATTTAGGACAGCCTCTTCTTCTCTGTGCCCACAGGTAAGTCTCTTTCTGATTCTTGTCTCCTTGGCCTGGCTGCTGTCCTACTGGGACAGTGTTACTCTTTCAGTGTTGTCACACACCTCAACTCAAAAGCTCTCTAGCTCGGTGGGTCAGAATATATAGTTTCTCCCATCAAATACCTGGAAACATCCATTCTGCAAGTGAGCTTCCTGCCTAAAGGTACTCAGCTTTGCTTCATTTGTGGGCTGGGAAGCTGTTCTCTCTGTCTCTAGTTCTGTTGTCATTTCCCTTTTTTCACAACTTATTGTTTCCAGGATCTAGGAGATTCAATGTGCACAACGTTGATATTGAAAGGATGACCCCCATGCCAGTTCTTTTCTCTTGATGGCAGTGAGATCCCACTTTTCTGCTTCAGACATAGCACAGTTAAACCCAGCAGAATGGCAAAAATTAACCAATACCCATGTTAGAGTTCTAATTTTTTACCATCAAAATGAACTCTATTCACAATCATTTACACCTGAATCATATACTCCCATCAGCATTGTTCCCCCATTCTTTTACTCAGGACCAGGAAGAAAAAAAATGTTTGGTAAGAGTTAAAAATGTAATTGTTGGATTTGTTAGCACCCATTTCCTACCCCCGCAGACTCAGGGACAAGGGAACAGCAAGTGATCTAATATCAACGATGCAGAGGGTGTAGGAGGGCTGATAGGGCTTTATCAAGGACAATGTAACCCAGAGGAATTCCTGAACCCAAATGAAAGCTGAACATGATAGCGGGACAAGAGCAAAGTCAAAGGAAAGAGAGGAAAGAACTAGGAAGCAAAAGGAATTTATAGAGTCTTGTACATATATAAATATATTTATATATGATGATGGGGAAAAAGCTCTATGAGCATACATTTATAAGTTTAGTATTAAAATATTAGTATTAAAGTAGTAAATGGACATTGCTACCTTAAGAACAGTTTGTTCGAGGGCAGTGCTACATGTGGCACACCTTCTCTTTTTTTCTTCTTTTCTTCTTTTCCCTTTCTTCTATCTTTTCTCTTTTCCAACAGTCTCATCAGATACAGTTTTCCTTTTTTGTTGTTTTCTATTATTTGACTGTTTTCACATTTGTTTTGTCTTTGCATTTTCTCTCTGTGTGTGTTAGCCTGTTTTAATTTTCTCTTTCTTTTTGTTCCCTTTTCCCACTCATTCCTTTCACAAGCCACTACCAGCCTCCAGGCCACTGCCCTTAGCCTACAAAAACTCTGATGACCCAGTTGGGGCAGCTCCTGCCAACACTTGTTGGAGTCACATGCAGCTGAGGAAATTACTCCCAACCTCCACCATACCTCAAGTTGCTGGGGGATGGGGCAGTGTCTCCTCTTCAAACTGCTGGGAACCCTGGTCTACACACCAAGGCCCTAAAAGTGCCCGGGGGAACTCCTGTCCTCTGTTAGTGGGGTTCCACACTGCTGCGGGAACTTCTACCAAATCTCCACGGCAAGCTCTCTGACTAGGGTAATCCTGTCTACCAAATATGATGATCTACACCAAGGAGGGTACACCCACTTGCAGTGCACAGAAATCCAGCTGCAGAGGGAAGCATCATATGCCACCTGAGGTGCTCCAAGCACAGGGAGACACACCACGATGGCTTACTGAGAGAACAGCCAGTGAAACGCCACCCTTGTGGGCCCACAACCACCACACACAGTGTCCCGTGAGAGGATGATCCCATTTATATCCCAAATAACAGAACACTAGTTGGCTAGAGTTAGAGTGAATCTAGTAAGACCCTCTCTGATCCAGTATGGGTAGATTATCAACACTCACCCAGCACAAATAAGAGAACAACACCACCCCTAGGGCTACAAATAGAAGACAGTCTCCAAGATAACATTCACTCAATAGTGGAAAGAAGGCAAGAATGAACTATACAAACAACACCAACTAATAAGATAGCCTGGTAGGAAAGCATCCAGCACAATAGATACAAGGTGACATCACAGAGTTCACAGATGGATGTAATAACAATGAGTACCAATGACAATAACTTAGGCATTAAAAGGCCACGGCTAACAGATTGGCTCAGAAAACATAACCCATTGATCTGCTGCTTACAGGAGACTCATCTCAAGCTTATAGATCAAAAGAGGTTAAGAATTAAAGGTTGGAAAAAAAATACCACGCAAATGACAATGCAAAAAAACAAACAAACAACAGAAGTGAAAACAGCTAAATGTAGCCAGAGGTTTAGGTGATGGAAATGTAAAGTACATAAATGTAATGAATAAACAATATCTGATTTTCCAAGCCAGATAAGGAACCAATAAACAATATAGAGAAATAAAAACAAACAAACAAATAAACAAACAAAACTCTAACAACAAGAAAGCCAACAGGGGCAGCAGCCTTAATCTCTGAAAATATTGATCTCAAGGTACAACCCATCTCAAGAGACAAGGAGGGAGATTATATAATGCTCAAGGGAACAGTAAACCAAGAATCAGTGAGCATAATAAATATATACGCACCCAATGAGAGACCCGCGAAATTCATAGATCAAAAATCCAAAAGATGAAGAAAGAAATCATAGGCTCAACAATTATAGTAGGTGATTTTAATATACCACTCTCTGAAAAAGACCGATCACTGGAAAAGAACTAAACAAGGAGGCTACAGACATAAACAACACAATTGGACAACTTGACCTGGCAGGTATTTCCAGAGCTTTCCAACCAAATGCAAAAAAACAAAAACAAAAACAAAACACATTCTTTTCAAGCCCACATGGTGCATACTTGAAGATAGACCACATGGTGGGACAGAAGTTGAACCTGAGTAAACTTACAGCACATAAAAATGATACAGATGGCTCTCTCTGATCACTGTGCCATAGACGAAATAAACAGAAGGACGATGAAGAAAAATAGGACAAATAATTGGAGAATGAGTAATTCTTCATTGGAAAAGGAGAGGGTACTGGCCCAGACCAGAGATGAAACCAGGGAATTTTTAGAAACCAATGAGAATGAAAATACAATGTACCAAAACCTTTGGGATACAGCAAAGGCATTTATAAGAGGAAAGCAGGTAGCAGTACATGTTCACATGAAAAGGAAGAGAGGCTTGTTGATATGCTGGCACAAAACTTATACCAATTAGTGCAAGGTCAGCAGAACAATCCTACTAATAGCAAGAGGGAAAAAAATCAGAGCTGAGATATAGGAGAGGGAAAACAAGAAAACGACAGAAAATATTAAAATATTAATGCAGCTAAAAGTTGATTCTTTGAAAGACTTAGCAGAATTGATATACCACAAGCAAATCTAGCTAAATAAAGGAAGGAATAAAATCAATTGCAAGAATGAAGGATGAGGGACTACGGCCCACGGTCTTGGCGGTTCAAATCCAGCAGCAACTCTTCAGGAGCAAGGCTGGGTAGCTCCCACAACCACCAGAGGTCAGTGATGCCCCCCACCCCAAAAAAGAATGAAGGATGAAACACAGGACATTACAATGGACCTAATGAAATAAAAATGATAATTACACAGTACTATGAAGGTCTGTACTCTAATGAATTCAACAAGTTAGAAGACATGGACAAGTACTTGGAAAAATAATCCCTCCCTAAGCTATCCCACATGGATGTCAAGAATCTAAGCAGATCTATAGCAATGAAAGAAATAGACAAGGCTAGCATGGGCTTACCAACAAAAAAAATCGTCCAGAGCAGATGGCTTCACATGAGAAACCTACCAAGCATTGAGGGAAGAACTGACAACAATCCTACACAAACTCTTCCAGAACGTAGTAAAAAGATGGAAAACTCCCCAAAACTTTCTACAAAGCTAGTATAACTCTGATACCTAAATCAGACAAGGATCCTACAAGAATTGAGAACCACAGACCAATATCCCATATGAACATTGATGCAAAAATCCTTAAAAAATTCTGGCCAATAGAATACAAATATATATAAAACAAATAATTCATCATGACCAAGTGGGGTTCATACCCGGGATGCAGGGATGGTTCAACATATGAAAGACCATTAGCATTATTCACCACATTGACAGGAAAAAAATTTTAAGAACCGCATGATAATATTGATAGATACAGAAAAGGCATTCGACAGCATCCAACACACATTTCTGTTTAAAAGAATATAGGAATTAAAGGAAAATTCCTTAATATTATACAAGCCACATATGAAAAATAAGCAGCCAATATGGTAGTCAATGGAGAAAATCTGAAAAAATTCCATGGAAAAAGGGGAACATGCAAGGATGCCCCCTGTTCCCACTCGTATTTAACATTGTACTGGAGGTTTTAACTAACAACATAAGGCAAAGGAAAGACATCAAAGGTATTTGCCTGGGGAAGGAAGAGGTGAAACTATCATTATTTGCAGATGATATGATTTTATATATAGAAAACTCAAAAGCTCTACAAAGGGAGTCCTGGAAGCAATAGAGGAGTATTGCAGAGTGACAGGATACAAGATGAACAGACAGAAGTCTATGAAACTGCTAAACACATCAAAAAAGGCCACAGAAGAGATTAAAAAGGTGGTGCCCTTCCCAATAGCCTAGCACAAATCAAACTATCTAGAAATATACCTGAATAAAAGAACAAAAGAGTTATATGAAGAAAACTACAGAACACGATTACAAGAAACCAAGGGTGACCTCAACAAATGGAAGAATATCCCATGCTCATGCTTTGGAAGACTCAATATAGTAAAGATGATAGTTCTTTCCAAGGCACTGTATAAATTTAAAACACTCCCAATACAATTACCCTCATCTTCCTTCAAAGAAATGGAAAAAATGATTACCAACTTCATGTGAAGAGGGAAGAAGCCCAGAGTTAGCAGAAAACTCCTCAAGAAGAAGGACACAGTGGGAGGACTTGCTTTACCTGATTTTAGCACATATTATATAGCCACAGTGGTAAAACAAACAAACAAACCACATGTTGTTGGTATAAGGACAAATACTGAGACCAAAAGAACTGAAAACCCAGAAATAAAAACATCAGCATGTAGACAACTGATCTTTGATAAGGGCCCCCAAAATATCAAATGGGTATCAGATGCCCTCTTCAACAAGTGATGCTGAAAAAAATGGGTATCTACTTGCAGAAAAATGAAGGAAACCCCTTTTTTCATTCTATGCACAAGAATAAACTCAATGTAGATCACAGACCTCGAGGTAAAACCGCAAATTCTTAGGGCCACCAATGAGAGAATTGGGACCAACCTGAGTACTTTTGCACAGGGAATACATAGGCTATTGGAAATAAGGAAGGGCACAAATGCAGATGAGTCACAAATGGATAAGTAGGCTATACTGAAGATTAAATACCTGTGTACATCAAAAGAGTTTACCCAGAGTAAAGATAGTCCACGGACTGGGAAAACATCTTTACCAATGACACATCAGACAAAAGCCTTATTACTAAAATCAATAGTGCTCTGCAAACCAAAGAAAAAGACCTAAATGCTCACTGAGGAGGTGGCCGAGGACATGAACAGAAATTTCACAAGGGTAGAAAGCTGAATGACCAATAAACTTGAGAAAATGTTCCTGATCATTGGCCATAAGAGAAATGCAAATTAAGCAACAATGAGATACCACCTAACACCTTCAAAGACAGCCAAATCAAAATATCTGAAAGCAACAAGTGTTGAAGGGGCTGCAGTGAGATAGAAACTTCATCCACTACTGGTGGACCTGTAGGTATGTACAGCCACGATGGAAATCAATTTGGCAATATCTAAAACAGATTGACATTGAGCTAGCATATGACCCAGCAATCCCCCTGCTGGACATTTACCCAAAAAAGACAAGAAACAAACCTTGACCAGACATCTGTGCTCCAATGTTCATGGTGGCATAGTTAACAATTGCAAGGAGTTGTAAACAGCCTAAATTTTCATCAAAAGACAAATGTGTTAAAAAAAAACTGTGGTACATACATACAATGGAGTACTACGCATGGCTAAAAAGCAGCAATGAAGGTATGAAGCACATCACTGCATTGGAAGAACTGGAGGAAATTATGCTAAGCGAAGTAAGCCAAGCACAAAAGAACATGTAAAATATGAATCTGCTGAGGTAAGCTTAAAAATACAAAAGGGGCATAGGGATTAAGGTACTATACACAAACACTCCTGGGGTGAAGTCCAGGTAGTATGGCAGGGGCCAGATGAAATCCAGGCATGTGTGTGCTGCGCTGGCCAACTACAAAGGAGGGGGACAAACAAAATGAGTAGCTGGGGAATAGGGCAAGGGGGGAGGTTTATTGTTTATATCTCCACCCGGAAAGGGAGACCAGACCCAGTGCTCCAAGGTGTGAATGCAGGATAAAGGCATGAGGCAGGGAACTAGGAGAGAGGCCTGTGGTGGACAGCTGCTCCTCCTCCCAGAAGAATTTACTTCAGAGGACAGCACTGAAGCTGCAGCTCAGGAAGAGGGACATGTCTGATCAGAGCACATGGGAGCAAATGAAAGGGGAGGAAGAGAGAGTGGAACACATCCGGACCCACAAAGTCTTGCTGGTCAGAGCAGCAAATGCACAGGGAGGACCATATGGCCAGCCCCACTAAGAGATATGACATTCCTCACTGACCCATAGGGATCAGGTATCAGGCATCAAGGAACAACAAAAAAATCATATCCCTGTGAATGAGGGTGAGTGTAGACCCATTTTCATTATATCATTCCTCAGCTCTATATTTCCAGATTTTTTAAACCACTGTCGTTTCCCATTTTCTTAAAACTTCCTCAGAAGCCCCATGATCATCAGTGTCTTTTGAGAACATCTATCGAGATTACCCCTGTAGGCTCCAAGAAAATGCTCAACAAAACCTGCTGACTTGACCTTATTGCTTTGACCCAGCAGATCTCCTTGGAAGCCACTCTTTTGATTAGGTCTTTTTATTTAAAGGCACCCTAATAAATCTAAGGTGTATTACTGAGAGAGCTTGTCTGCAGACATCCACTGATCCCAGAGACATGTTTCAATGTTATTAGTTTGGAATAAATCTGTGCATATATGAAGTGATAACTTAGTAACAATACTTTTATATTTACCCTCTGTCCAACAGTGAACTACTTAATATGGAACTTCTAGACAAAAACATTTTTTAATCATTTTATTGGGGGTTCGTACAACTCTTATCACAAACCATAAATACATTCATGTGTCAAGCACATTTATACATTTATTGCCATCATCATTTTCAAAACTCTTTCTACTTGAGCCCTTGGTATCAGCTTCTCATTTCCCTCCTTCTCTCTCACACCCCCTCCCATGAACCCTTGACAATAAGAATAAATTATTATCTGATCATGTTTGATGCTGTCTGATGTCCCCCTCACCCACTTTTCTGTTGTCCATTCCCCAGGGAGATGGTTTCATATAAGTCCTTGTATTCAGTTCCTCCTTTATACCCAAACGTCCTTCCCGCCACCCTCCCAGTATCGCCATGCACACCATTAGTCCTGAGGGATTCATCTGTCCTGGATTCCCTGTGTTTCCAGTTCCTATCTGTACCAGTATATATTCTATGGTCTAGCCGGATTTGTAAGATAGACTTGGGATCATGATAGTGTGTGGGAAGGGGACATCAGAGAACTAGAGGAAAGTTGTATGTTTTATCAGTGCTATACTGCACTCTGACTGACTCATCTATTCCCCACTACCTTTCTGTAAAGGAATGTCCAGTTCACTACAGATGGGCTCTGGGTCCCCAATCTGCACTCACCCTCATTCACAGTGATATGATTTTTTTGTTCCTTGATGCCTGATACCTGATCCCTTCGACATCTCTTGGTCATGCAGGCCAGTTTGCTTCCTTCATGTGGGCTTTGTTGTTGCTGAGCTAGATCTCCTGGTTTACCTTCAAGCCTTTAGACCAGACGCTATATCTTTTGATATCTGGGCACCATCAGCACATTCTTCGAATGTAATAGAACTGTTGTCTGAGAATGTCATTGGAAAATTTTTGTCAAACTTCCCTACACCCCTCTTCTGGTTCCTTCAGACTTCTTTTTTTGTTTCTAAAACTCAAAGAATATTTAATAGAAACATGATATGGTTTCTCGAGGATGTCAAAACTGATGCTCCTTAAACTGAAAAGCACAGACTTCTTTGGGGAAGGGTTGGAGAGATGCAAATTCTGCTGTCAGAAGTGCCTAGACCTAGATGGATAATCTGTTGAGAAACAAACAATAGCTTTACATTTTGTTATTTTCATTTAATAAAAAGTTTCTGTGATTTTATAGCAATAGTTTATGACATCCTTGAATTACCTTCTTCTGTAAGAAAAGTTAGGATAACTTTAAAAATATTATTTTAAAATAAAATTACTATTTTATTATATTAAT
This sequence comes from Nesogale talazaci, assembly GCA_004026705.1. NCBI lineage: Eukaryota > Metazoa > Chordata > Mammalia > Afrosoricida > Tenrecidae > Nesogale > Nesogale talazaci. The sequence continues at coordinate 53,890 of PVJH01010052.1, read as the reverse complement.
TCGAGTAACAATTTGAGTAACTGTTTGGGGGGATTTTTCCAGATTCCTAGGTAATCCTACACCTCTGACTCAAAAATGAGAAGAGGAAAAAAATGAGAAGAGGACAGGAGAAGCCTGATATATTTAAGGATTCTTCTTAAGGTTGATGTTCTTGCTTAAGTCAGAAGCTTCTGGAATACATTGATGCCCACTTCCCTTGACTTTAATAATGATTAATTTTGTATAAAAACTTGGCTTTGCCAAGTTCCCAGTTGTTTGTTCAAGCACTAGACTAGTTGTTGTCATGGAGTGGAGCAACCAGTTACATTACATTGCTAGTGTTATGTGATACAATACAGTGTTATACATTTAATATAGTGTAATATTATCATCCTCAAGAATGCAATCTAATTAAAGAGATCTTCTGGGCCAGTTAAATTCAAGATAAAGAGTTCAGCTCAGAAAAACTTGGTGAGTTGATTTTCTCCCCCAATTTTAAAGTTGTAAGCAATGTATCATTTGAGGTCACAACAGTGTAGGATGAGCCCATAATTAAGTCATTACTGAGTTTTAAAAAGATTGAAATGTGCTTGAGGATGTGCACACATACAGATGACATTTGAAGATTGTCTAGAAACTGAGTTATGCCAAGGATGCAAGGAGCACCTGGGGCTACTGACAAGGAACACATCTACACTGTTGAGACCACGATTTACACCTTTAGCTTTGAGAACCGTGAGAAAATAAATGTGTGTTTATTAAATCCATGGATGTGGGGAATTTGTGTTAAAGTAACAGTCTCCATCAGTAGTATTAGTACTTGGCACATAAGCTGGCTGACACAAACGATCTGTCCATGATCACTTACTTCACCATAAATAGGGCAAATGGTGAGTGGGAGCTGGTTCTTAACTGGAACCAGGGGTAGGCAGTTTCAGTGGGTAGCTTTCAGAGACATTCAGAATATCTTCTAACTTATTTACAAATTGCCTTATAGGCAGGTGGTGAAAGAATGGTGGGGGCTGGCAGTAGTTCCGTGTCAGCACCATTATAAGGGGGTTTTTAAGTTGACCTCAGCTATTCCATTGTAACATATGGAAGAGAGATTTTTTGATTGACCTTTGTCAGACTAAAATTCATAGAAAATTTCTGTTTACTCGTCTGACTTTCCTGGGAGAGTCAGTGTCTTCCCTTTTCTTAGGCTATATTTGGCTGGAGAGCAAGAAAAATAGTCTGTAGTGTCTAGGAAGTTTAAGTCTATACTATATAACTCGTATAAAAATATTTGTTTATCCAGCAAGATATTTCTTGTCTTTCTACATTTCAAATGCCTCTGTGGTTTGGCAGCATCGAAGTTTTTCATGACTGTCAATCACATCTTAATTGAATCACCTGTGGAAACTTTAGAGCGCTTTTTCTAGAATTTGCTACCAATTTTGATGCCTACCAGCATTTATTATCGAAGGCGAAGCAGACCTGAAAGTCTTCTTGTGTCCTTTCTCATTAAAGGGGCTTGTTACACTAAAGAAGAAGAAGCCTGGGTATAACAAAATCTAATTGAGGACATGGGCAGCCAACAATTTAAAGAGTGAGAAACACTCCATCATACTCATCATATGTGATTATAAGAATGGAGAAAAGAATAAATTAGGGAATATAACTCAAATTTTTAAGGTAGTTGTCCAGAGACCTTTACTTTCTCAACCCACTGGTTGTCACAGAGTTAATTCTGACTTCTGGTAACCTCATGTGTAGCAGAGTAAATCTGTGCACCATAACGTTTCAAAGCTATAACCTTTTGAAAGTGAATTGCCAGGTTTTTTCTTCCATGTGCCTCTGGGTAGGCTAGAACAGCCAATCATTTTGTTTAGTAGCCCCATGCTTAACTGGTGGTGCTACCAGGGACTGCTTACTTACTTTCTTGGTAATGCACTTTTGTAAAATTCTAATTTTGATTAAATTTATTCTAACTACTCATCCTAAGTTCATTGCATTTTTCCTACAAATGTGACTGACATTTTTTATTATTATAAAATTATAAGCTCCTTGAAGGCAGCAAAACTGTTACTTTTGCTCTTTCAGCTGCAGATAGATGTATGAAATAGATATTTGGGACATGCCTGTGAAATAAAATACTTGAAATACATGGACAACATGTGTGTATGTATTAAAATTGCTTTTGAAAAGTATTTAGTCATATAGAAAAATTCACGTTTTCTTCTTTTTAACAACTTTTTTGGGGTCTCATACAACTCTTATCACAATCCATTCATTCATCCATTGTGTCAAGCACATTTGTATGTTTGTTGCCATAATCATTCTCAAAACATTTTTGTTCTACTAGAGCCTTTGGCATAAGCTCCTCATTTCCCCCCTCCTTCTTTCCCTCACGAATCTTTGGCAATTTATAAATTATTATTAGTTTTTCAAGTCTTACACTGTTCAATGTCTCCCTTCATCCCCTTTTCTGCTATCCATCCCCCTGGGAGGGTGTTATATGTAGATCATTGTGATCAGTTCCCCTTTCTATCCCACTTTCCCCTTTCCCTCCTGGTAGGGCTACTCTCATTATTAATCCTGAGGTCCTGGATTCCCTTTGTTTCCAACTCTGATCCTCTGGTCTAGGTGGATTTGCAAGGTAGAGTTAGGGTTATTATAGTGGCAGTGGGTGGGGGTGGCGAGAAAGCATTAAAGAACTAGAGGAAAGCTACATGTTTCATTGATGCTATGCTGCACCCTGACTGGCTCATCTCCTCCCTGAGTTCCTTCTGTAAATTGTCTACACATGGGCTTTGGGTCTCTACTCTGCACACCTCCTCTTTCACAATGACATGATTTGGGTCTCTGGGTCTCTGATATCAACTACTTGGTCCTATTGATACCTCATGATCACATAGGTTGGTATACTTCTTTCATGTCGGCTTGGTTGCTTTTTAGCTAGATGGCCACTTGCTTATCTTCAAGCCTTTAAGACCCCAGATGCTATATTTTTGATACCTGGGCACCATCAGCTTTCTTCACAGCATTTGCATATGCATCTATTTTGTCTTTGGCAATCGTGTCGGGAAGGTGAGCATGATGTAATGCCAGTTTAATAGAACAAAGTATTCTTGCATTGAGGGAGTACTTGAGTAGAGGCCCAATGTCCATCTGCTACTTTCATACTAGATCTATTTATCATATATAAATATATTTATATTTACATATGTACATGCCTGCATTTAGACCTGCATAAATGCCCTTTTCCTCCTAGTTCTTTCCTCTATTTCCATTGACTTTCCTCTTGCTCCACAATCATGTTCAGCCTTTATTTGGGTTTCAGTAATTTCTCTTGATTACACTGTCCTTGACCAAGCCCTACCAGGCCTCCTACACCCTCCTTACCATTGAGGAAAATGCAATTTTAACGGGAAAAAAAGAGTAAAGTACAAAGTTTACATATAATTGAATTCAGATTTTGTTGCTATAAATGAATACATTTGTGTGTATAGGATATTTTAAACTAAGACTTTTCTGGGTTTATTAAAAATTATGGTCATCATTTGGACTTAGTCTCACTATGTGGGACACTTTCCATGATTGTGTCTTGTAATTGTTGTGCCATAACCTTGCCCCTACTGTCCTATGATCTCTTTCACAGAAGGAGGAATGGATGCACAAAGAGACTGTTGTTACTAGCTTCTATGAAACTTATTCCACTATCTTTTACCCCCTCCCACCCACCGTGCCACCCCTCTGCTCCTTCTGGTGACCCCAAGCACAAAGGGATGGCATGGTTATGACCCATATTTTTTCACTTGCTGCTTCTAAAAAGATCACCAGGGCTACTCCCTCTCCCCCGACTTAGCCCATCTTAGTCTGGAATGTCTGTTGAATCTTGTCTGAGCATCATAGCAAGACACAAACCTCCACTCCGATGGGTGGTGATTCTGAGGTATACGTGGGTCTCCCACACAGAAGGCAAAATTTGAACACTGATTCACCACTAATTTCATAGAGAGGTCAAGAGGCAGACATTGCAGAAAAGGGGTTCTGGGTGAGTTCCAAAAAGTATTTAAAGCACTTTTCTGCTAACTAGAAGGGCTTCAACCCATCAGCTGCTCCTAGAGAGAAGATGTGCAGTTTTTATAAAGATGACTGCTGTTCTCCAATAATTTGTACATTCTGTTGGGTCATCTTTCTTAGGAATGAGTAAAAATATGGATTTCTTTCTGTTATTTGGCAAGATGAGTGAGTGCTTCTAGTGCTTCATCACATATTGAAGTATTTCAATTAGTATTTCATGAATTCCTAGAGCCTTGTGCTTGACTAATACCTTCAGTGCAGGTTGACCTTTTTTCTTCAGTATCACTGCTTCTTGATCATTTGGCACCTCTTGAAATGGTTGAATAATCAGTCTGTTAGTTAAGTTAGCAATAGATTATATAAAATATATTTATTTATTTTGAATTTTCCTGTGTGTCAGTACTTTTAATGGTGGGCTACTGGAAGACACCTTCACAGTAGACCGAGCTTGTACTCCAAGCATGGTCAAGCATGGTCTTCACATGATTTTGCTCTGCACTAGCTCAATGAGGATTGAGCTTCAACACTCATGGTCTCATTGTTGTCCATCAGGATGTCCAGGGAAGAATTCAGCTAGGCAGAAAAGAAGGCACTGAACTTTTGTATTGCCTTGAACTCTATTTACAGCTCGAGAAGTGCAAATAGGTCCTGGATGTTCTTCAGAGTGGAGTAGTTCATCTGTTTTGGTCGAGTTGGACAGTTTTTCCAGATAATCCAAGAAGAGCAAATTGAAAAGAGCAAAGATAATTTCAAAGAGCAAAAGCTCATTTTTTTTTTCACACAAGAAAAGCCTTTCTGTAGAAGATCATGGCATTCAAAGGGTCCACTGATAGAGAGGTTGCTTTTTTTTTTTTTGCATCACTGCCTCTGGTGGGAGTGGGATATCTGATAGAGAGTTTAATAACTAGTATGCTGTCTTTCAGCGGAGATGCGAGTTCTTTGGTGTTTATCTTGAATCTGCTCTCTATGCTGTTTCTCAGTCCCATCAACATACATTCAAAAAGTTTCATGGCAAAATGTTTTTTTTTCCCAATGATTTTATTGGGGGCTCTTATAGCTCTTATATCATTCAATACATCATTTGTACCAAGCATAATTGTATACATGCTGCCATGTTTATTTCCAAATATTTTCTACTGGAGCCCTTGGTATAAGCTCCCCCCTCCTTTATAATGAATCATTTTATTGGGGGCTCATACAACTTCTATCATGATCCATACATACATCAATTGTATGCAGACCACATTTGCACACTCTTTGCCATCATCACTCTCAAAACATCCTCCCTCCACTTAGACCCCCAGTACCAGCTCTCCTTATTTCCCTTCAATCTCCCCTCTCCTTCCCCCATGAACCCTTAATAATTTACAAGTTGTTATTACTTTTTCATATTGTGCACTGTCCAATGTGTCCCTTCACTCACTTCCCCATCATCCATGCCCTCAGAGAGGAGGTTATATGTAGATCCCGGAAATTGGTTCCCCCTTTCTATTCCACCATCCCTCTATCCTCCCAATATCACCATGCCCAACACTAGTCCTGAGGCATCATCTATCCTAAATTCCCCATGTTTCCAACTCCAATGTGTATCCCCTGGTCTAGCTGGATTTGTCTGGTATAATTGGGATCATGATAGTGGGTGGGAGGAAGCATTTGAGAACTAGAGGAAACTTGCTTATTTCATTGTTACTACATTGTATCTTAACTAGCTCATCTCCTCCCTGCAACCCCTCTGTAAGAGGATGTTGCTTCACCTTTTGATGGGCTTTGGGTGCCCCTCATTTATAATGATATAATTATAGTTCTTTGATGCCTGACACCAGATCCCTTCAATGCCTTATGGTCACAAAGGCTGGTGTGCTTCTTCCATGTGGGCTTTGTTGCTTCTGAGTGACAAGGTAGGTGTAAGAAGTCTGATAGGGATTGATTAAGAGTAATGTAACAGAAAATATTGAAACTCAATTGGAGGCTGGGCATGATAGTGGGACAAGAGGAAAGTAAAAGGAAATAGAGGAAAGAATTGGGGGGTAAAGGGCATTGATAGAGGTCTAAATACAGGCATGTACATAGTTGTATATATTTATATGTGACGATGGGGAAATGGATCAATGAGCATATACTTACACGGTTAGTAGTAGGACAGCAGATGGGCATTGGACCTCCACTCAAGTACTTCCTCAGTTCAAGAACATTTTGTTCTATCAAACTGGAATTTCATGATGCTCACCTTCCCAACACCATCACTGAAGATAAATGTGTGGTGGAGCAAAGGTGGTGAAGAAAGCTGATGGTGTGCAGCTATCAAAAGATGTAGTGTCTGGGATCTTAAAGGTTTGAAAGTAAACAAGCAGCCATCTAGCTCAGAAGCAACAAAGCCCACATGGACAAAGCACACCAGCTTGTGGGACCACGAGGTGTCAAAGGGATTAGATATCAGACTTCAAGAACTAAAAATCATAACATTGCGTGCTCACTTTCCTGATATGATTGCTGATGACAAATGTTTGCATAAGAAAATGTGGTGAAGAAACCTGATGGTGCCCGGCTATCAAAAGATATAGTGTCTGTGGTCTCAAAGGCTTGAGTAAACAAGTGGCCATCCAGCTCAGAAGCAACATGGCAAAATATTTTATACCACCTCTTAACATAGATAACTTATAAACAGAATACTTAGGTTTGATTCTTCCACAAAATTCTGACTGTAAGATTCTTTTGTTGTTGTTATTGTTAGGTGCCACCAAATTGGCTCTGATCAATCCCAACCTTATGCATGATAGAATGAAATACTGCCCTGCCCAGTGCTATCCTTAAAATTGTTCCTATGCCTGATTCCATTGATGCAGACACTGTCATTTCATCTCATCAAGAACATTCCTCTTTTTTGCTGCCCTCCATCTTACCCTACATGATGTCCTTCTCTGCGACTGGACTCTCCTCCAATATGTCCAAAGTATGTCAGATGAAGTCTGTTCATCTTTGCCTCTAAAAAGCACTATGGGATTATGTCTCTCAAGACAGATCAATTTGTCTTTTTAGCAGTCCATGGTACTTTTAATATTTTTCACCAGCACCATCATTCAAATTCAGTGGTTCTTCTTCAGTCTTCCTTATTCAATGTCCAATTTGCACATACATATTATAGCTGGTTCAGGTACCCCACAATTCTCAAAATAACATTCTTGCTCTTCAATACTAAAATGAGGTCTTATGCAGCAGATTTACCCAATGTAATTTCTCTTTTGACTGTTGCTTTCATGAGAATTGATTGTGGATCCTGGCAAGACAAAATTCTTGACAACGTAAACCTTCTCTCCATTTATTATGGCATCATCTATCAGTCCAGTGGTAAGGATTTTGGTCTTTCTTACATTGACTTGAAATCCAAACTGAAAGTTATAATCCTTGAACTCCAGGGACCACTTCTGTCCTGTAGTGCAAAATGAACCACAATTGACTTGACTGTAGTGGGTTTAATTCTGTTTAGGGGATGAGTTTCAGTTGATACCAGGCTTCTCTAAGGCACTTAGCGGGCTCACAATCAACTTTGTATAGATTTTTTCAATTGAAATTTTTAGAATTGGTCAAGCTCAGGCAATTTTCTCACACTTGGCTCATTTATTTAAAGGCCCACATTGGTATCATCTTTCTGAAATGGTTAGTTCTTCATGACTTGTTATTGTTGTTAGAGGCATCTAGTTATGGCACTGCCTGCTCCTACAACACTTTCACAATTATTTTTATGTTTGATCCTTTTGTTGCAACCAGTGTCAATTAATCTCATGAAAATTCTTCCTGTTTTGTACTTCTTACCAAATGTGATATGCTTTTCCAGAAACCAGTCTCTTCTGATAATCTGTCTAAAATATTGGAGGTGACGTTTCATCATCCTTTTTTTTTTGTTTTTTTTTGGCATCACTGCCCTCAGGTTGTGGGAGTGGGAGGCCCACCCTTTGCTCCGTGGAGCTGGAATTGAACTTCCATCCCAGTGGGCCGCAGTCCCGCGCACAACCACTACATCACCCTTATTTTTAAGGGGCACTCTGACTTTACTTCTTCCAAGACAGATTTGTTTGTTCTTCTGGCGGTATATGACACTTTCAATATTTTTCACCAGTATAATCCTTCCACCAGTATATTCTTCTCTAGTCTTCCTTAACAATGATCGACTTCCATATGCATGAGGCAACTGAATATACCTCAGCTTAGGTCAAGTGTACTTTATTACACAAAATGACATACTTATTCTTTAGCACGTTAAAGTGATCCTTTGAAGTAGGTTTTATCATTACAGTACATCTTTGGGTTTCTTGACTGATGCTTCCTTGAATACTGATTGTGAATCCTGACTAGATGAAATCTTTGATGACTTTAATCTCTTCTCTATTTACCACAATATTAACTATTGGTCCAGTTGTGAGGATTTTGGTTTTCCTTTCATTGAGCTGCAATCTGTATTGAAGGTTGTCATCCTTGAGCTTCATCAGTGAGTGCTTCAAGTCATTCTCACTTTCAGGAAACACGATCATGGAATCTTCATATCTACGATTGTTAGTAAGTCTTCCTCCAATCCTGGTGCTATGTTCTTCTGTATGTAATCCAACTTCTAGGATACAGGCTGAGTAAGAATGGTGAAAAGATAGAACCCAGAACCATACCTTTCCTGATTTTAAGCCATGCAGTATTCCTTTGTTCTGTCTGTATGACTACTTCTTGGTCCATGTGCAAGTCCCCATGAGCACATGGAAGTGTTCTGGAATTCCATTCTTCTATAGCCTGTCCATAGTCAACAAAATACAAGCAAACATCTTTTCTGGTATTCTCTGCTCTTAGCCAAGAGCCTCTTTCTATCACTATGGATAGTTCTCTTATGAAACCAGCTAGAATTTCTGGCAGCTTCCTGTGAATGGACTGCTATAAATGTTGTTCAATTATTTTTGGTAACATTTTATTTGCTCAACCATGTTGGCACAATGGTCACTCATAGGGTTGCTAACCACACAAACAGCAGTTCAAAACCACCAGCTCCTCCATGTGAGAATGACTTGGTTCTTTTTCTCTCTTCAATTCTTCCGTTTCATGTATGCTTAGTATATGTGTTAGTCCAGGTAGACTTGAGGAAAAAAATTTCAGAGACACACATATAGGTATAAGGAAAAGGTTTATATACAAAAGGAATGGGACATGGAGAAAGCATCCCAGCCCAGTCCAGTTCAAACTTATAAGTCCGGTATTAACCCATATGCCCGAAATCAGACTATAAAGTCTTCTTCCGACTCACGAAGTCACAGGTCAGTGGGTGCAGAATCCTGGTGCTGGCAGGGCACCTCGCCTCCAGGGCTCAGAGTCCATCAACAGCAGAAGCTGGCAGAGGTCTCCATCTGGCCGCCCTAGCTTCAGAGGTCTGGTTCCATCAGGGCAAAGCTGTGTGGTCTCTCCGTCGGCTCCTCCAGCTTCTCAAATGCTGCCAGCTTGTCTTGTCCGTGATTAATCGTCTTTGAAAATAACTCCCAACAACTGGGGAAGATAGCTTCTCATCTTCACGAGGGAAATACGGCGAGATTTCCCAGCAGTCTCAGGTGAAAGCCATGCCCACACAGGGGCCTCATCAGCTACTCAATGGCTATCTCCAGATTAACAGGCCAGACTCCACCCCTACATTTCAATTATAAAATTAACATAAGCACATGACTGCCACAGTTTTTATATTCTTCCTTTTGGGTTTTTAAATTCCAGGTCTTTGTCTTTTTAATCATAATTCTTTTTCTTCCCAATGTACACAACCTATTTTAATGTTAACCACATGAAAATTAATCATTACTCTTAAGATATTTTGTTCAACTCTTTTACTTCAGTATTTATTCCATTTGCTTTAGCTACACTATGATCAAGAAAAAAGTCAAGATCTCTTCAGACGACCACTTTGATCTTTTATTTCTTTCCTGTCTTTGTACTGACCTTTTATTTTCTTTCTTTATGTGTGATGTTCTTGATGTTGTCCGATAGTTTATCAGTTCTTCTATCATTAATGTTCAATTAATCCAATGGGTTCTTGAGATGTTTCCTAAATTCAGGTGGAATGGAATGTAGTAAAGGATGCATTTTGTCTTGTGGATGTATTTTACTTTTCTTTAACTTTAATCTGAACTTTGAGATGAGCAATTTATGGTCTGTTGCCCAGTCCACCCCTGGTCTTGTTTTGGCTGCTGATATTGAACTTCTCCATCATCTCTTTCCACAGATGGAGTCAATTTGATTCCTGCGTATTCAATCTGAGGGTGTTCCTGTGTACAGTTGCTATTTATGTTGAAGAGGGTGTTTGTAAAGAAGTCGTGGATCTTACCAATTCTATCATGCAATCTCCAGCTTTATTTTGATCACCAAGGCCATAATTTCCAATTACTGCTCCTTTCTCTTTGTTTGCAGCTTTCACATTCATATTGCCAATAATTATCAATTTATCTTGACTGTGATCAATTTCAGATGGAAGAGGTTGGTAGAATTCTTTCACATTCATATTGACAATAGTTATCAATGGATCTTGACTGTGATCAATTTCAGATGGAAGACGTTGGTAGAATTATTGGATTTCTTCACTAATTGTAGTGGTTGGTACATAAATTTGAATAATAGTTATATTAACTGGATTTCCTTGTATGCAAATTGATATCTTATGACAGATAGCATTTTCCTTCAAGGTGGATTTTGAAATGTGGTGGTTTTTTTTTTTAATATTCTTTTTGGATGATAAATGCAACCCCAGTCCTCTTGAAATTGTCATTATAGACATAGTAAATTATATGATTATCTGTTCACTAATGCCTTAGATATTGATCTTTAAATTTTTTCATGGCATCCAATTTTCCTTATCTTACATTTTTTACATTCCACATTTAGATTATCAATAGATGTTTGCAGTGATTTCTTTTCATTTTGTCATGCAAATGAAGGTTTTGAATGTTTTACTCTACTTTGAAAAGTAGCTCACAGTAGCATTTTGAGTGCCTTCCAAACTGAAAGTCTCATGTGCCAGCACTATATTTGACAATCTTTCATTGCTGGTCATACGGTTTTCAGGGGCAGTCCCTCAGAAGTGGACATTTTCATTGACTGTTTTTAGTCTACAAGTTCTACTGAAACTTGTTCACATTGGTATTTGAAATACCAGGTACTAAACTCCAGCATCATAGCAACACCCAAACCTCCACAGTACACTAAACTGCTAAATAAGAGGTGCTTTAGGAATAGTGAAAGTCTGCTTAGCCAACACATCTTAGGTGCAACTAGTGCTTTCTTGTCAGTGGGAATTTGTGCGTTAATATGATGCTGAGCAAGTTTCAGTGAAGCATCTATATGGAGACCGACTAGGAAGAAAGGCCTGACATCTACATCCAAATACCACTATCTTCATCTCTCTTCACTCAATTCTAACTCATGGTGAACCTGTAGGACAGGTACGAACTGCTTCTGTGAGTTTTCAAGAGTGTAAATCTTTGCAGGAGTAGAAAGCTCTCTCTTTCCTGCAGACTGGCAGTGCCTTTGAACTCCTGACCTCTTGGTTAGCAACTGAACAGATCATAATGGTTCACTGTGTGATCCACATGGGTAGAATCCAAGAATGGACTGTGTTTCATTACATTGTACGTGGGTTTGACATGAGACTGGGGTTTCTAACAACAATAACAAAAGGTTTATGAAACATTGACAACAGAAAATGTGATTAATAATAGTACATATGATCATATGTATATAGGAAAAGAGAAAAATTAAAGAACAAAGTCCAAACTTTTAATAATAGTTTTCAAGGAACATTTAGTTTTTAAGTAGTACTTTTTTTTTTTGGCATCACTGCCCTCAGGTGGTGGGAGTAGGAGGCCCAAGGCAGTACTTTTATGTAGTGTATTAATTTCATATTTCTCTAGTAAAAAAGGACAATGAATATACAAGAAAAGTAGAATTTGTTCATGGCTCAAAGCAGGGTTGGCAAGTTTTCATGTAAAGAGTTGGATAATAAGCAATTTTGGTTTTATAGGATGTACAATCTATGGTACCTATTAAGTTTCTGTCATTGTAGCATGAAAATAGTCATGGAGATTTCAGAAAGGAATGTGCAAGACCTTGTTCCAATAAACCTTTATATACAAAAAACGAGGCTGTGAAAATTGCCATAGACAGCTTGTCAACAAGTATATGAACTGCATTCAAATGATAGACATTGAGTCAGGTTTGACTCAAAAGTTGTAGATTGGAATCATTGTATAGCCCGTTCATTCACAGTAGTACATTTAAGCATATTCAAAGGCTTTGGAAAGCCATAAAGAAATGTTATCTGAAAACGAGTTTGACCGGGGCTTTCCCAATCTATTTGTCTGTGGAACACTTTCTTCATGCAATACCCGTTATTAACTACCACTGAACCAGGCCTCCCATCCCTAGCACTGCTCATGGAGATTCTATGCACAAAAGAACAAATGCTGCTCAGTCCCACACCATCCTCACCATTAGTGTGGATCAGATTGTTGTAATTCATAGGGCTTTCATTGATTGACTGGTAGATCACCAGACCTTTTTTCCTAGTCTGTCATAGTCTAGAAGTCCTGCTGAACCCTGCTCAGCATCATAGGAACTTGAAAGTTTCACCTGATAGATAGTTAGTGCTGCTCATGAGGTACAGTGGTCAGGATTTGAACCCAGGTCTTATGCATGAATGGTGAGAAGTCTATTTTACCACCTATGTTGTTCATATATCCTTTAATCCTTGTGAAATAGCATTCTGTGAATTATTAATTTTGGAACTGGTGGTTTAGAATGAATGGTATTTTTTTGTTTCCTTGTTTTTAAGAATCTCTGCTTAGAGGATTAAGAAAAATAAAATGCAAGACTTTATTTTAAGAAAATTGAAGTTCATGGAATTAGAAGAAATCTAGGAATAAATTAACCCTTTGAAAAGAACATAATTTCTTATTATGTATTATCCTTATCTCAATGTTTGGAAATAATTTACTAAATTTACAAAAGAATGGGAATTTCCTAGCCATGAGTTTCTTTTCTTTGGTTTAAAAAAATCACTTAAATGGAAATATAAACTTGGCAAAATATTGAATATTTATTTTTTCATCTTTATCTTGGTTGTTTCTTTAGTTTATATTGGGATAATTTTGGATTTGGTATCCTTCCTAGCTCCAGAAATTTTAATGATCTTGTGATTTATGATTTAATGAATGTAATTTGAAATGGTGAATCTGGATGATAATGTCACAGTGGATTATGAGTTTGAGTTTTTGAAAGTTGATACCAAATCAAACCAAGCCAAATAAAATCAAAGTCACTATCATTGAGTTGATTCCAATTCCTGGCGATTGTATCTGACAGAAGAAAATTTCTCTTTAGGGTCTCCCATTCTATAAGCTTTGACAAGAACAGAAAACCTCATCTTTGAGGTTAGTAGCTATGGAGCTACTAGTAGGTTTGAACCACTAACTTTTCAGTTCATAGTCCAATGTTTAACCCCCTATATCACCAGGGATTCTTGTAAAGCTTTTAGGACTATGTGGCAGTCACCTAATCTGGTGTCACTTTGAAGATTAAAAGTGCAGGGGTGGAGTCTAGCCTGTCAATCTGGAGATAACCAATGAGATCTCTGTGTGGGCATGGTCTTCTCCTGAGAATTCTGGGAAATGTGATAATTCCGTCTTGGAGGTGGAGACACTAGCTCTCTCAGCTCAGTCCCTGGGAGACATAGCAGCTGAGAAGACACATGGCAGCATGCTGATAGACCCTGAGCCCTGGACACTGAAGGAGTCATAGGAGGACCCCTGCCAGTGCTGAGATTCTTCTACCACCACTGGTACACAAGACTCTGCACCCACTGGCCTGTGATTGTCCTAGTGTCATTGCATGTGCTTCGTGAGTTGAAGAGGACTTATAGATTGGTATTGGACATATGGGCTAATATTGGACTGATGATCTTGGACTGGACTGGGTTGGGATGTATTCTCAATATTCAGTTGCTCTTGTAGATAAACCTCTTCCTCATTCACATATGAGCATTTATGAATTTGTTTCTTTAGTGTATCCAGACTAACACAGGCTATAACATACAAAGAATAAATACTGCTATAATCCATAAGCCTAATGCTGGGCTTTAATATTCAACCAGCTGGAATTTACCAGTGTATTAATATTTGTTATTGTAGAACAAGTAGTAGAAGAACTGAAACTCTTTGTTATCACAAATAAATAAAGTTATTTTTAGGGGAATTATAACTGAACAACTGCAACCAATCAATAATACTAGAGCTCAATCTTATGTGACAGTGGAAAGCTGGACTAAGAATCATGGGCAATTCTGCCTATGAGAAGCTTCCATCCACCACTCTGAGAGCTGATCATGGTTGCAGTCTCAGAATAAAAGGAAAGCTAATGAAAAATGAGCTAAAACATTGAGGACATATTGATTTGGATCTGCAAATGGGTGAGCTAATAATGATTACGTAGCTCATAGATAGGATAGATAGGAATATCCCCCGAGCACTTCCTATTGATGTACTTCTGGTGCACATGCTTTACGATATCCAAGTCTATCTCATATTGGGCTAAAATTTTCAGGATAGGCCTCAATTTCAGCCACCATCATGCCTTGGGGATATGGTCCCCCACATCAGGCATTCATTCACAATATACAGCCTGAATCTAGAGCACTGGTTAAAGATCCAATTATACTTGCTTTCTTTGATTTTGCTGGACATCCAGTTCATAGTCTTGGCTCCCATCTTAGTGGCAAAATTCCTGCCAAATGGGGTTGGGCATGTTCTTCTTCCTGTTGAAGATGCCTTTGCCCTCTGAAGAGCACAGGCTGAAAATGAAATCAGGGGTACTGCACTCATGGCTCTTCTCGCTTTGTAACCCCAGAACTCTTTTCACAGTCTTTGCATCTTTTGCACCTGATACTCCACTTTTGCCATCTGTTCCCAGAGTAGTGAAGGTCTCCTCAAAGATGTAGGCTACATTATCCCAGGTGTCCATGCTGCCATGGTTTCCAGGTAACTACAGTGGTCACCCATTGTCTCCAGGATTAAGACCCACTATGAAGTGCCTGCTTCCGAGTGGCTGATGATCACTGTTTGAGCCAGGAACAATGTTGAATACCATAGCAGGAATGACCACAAGTGAGTTGCAAGGCTAGTCAAATGCTTTCGGCCCTCCATTAGCTCCAGGCCTCCTGTGTAAACCTCAAACTGCCCTCACTGGTGAGAAAGCCCTAAAAGTTCAACTTAGTTGCGTTTGCACTGATTTTTCCTTGTGTGGCCTTTGCAACCACCCTGTTCAATCCAGTTCCTGACAGCTTCAGCTAAGTTCCTCAAGCTGACCCCTGAGCCATGCCCTAGAAGTTGTCATGCACAAGCAGCACATGATTGTTCTGGATGAGGTCAAGTTTCACAACAGTGCAGACTGCAGTGGCCATCCCTGTAGGAGTCCCATGTTCATCATGGACAAAATGTGTGAAAAGTCTTAGACCCTGGAGGTCTGACATGAGCTAGTTGTTCATGAAGCTCTGGTCTCTCAGCTTCCTGGCTTCATCACATTTCTTCTCATCCATGGTCTTGTTCACATCTTTGGTCAGCTGGATATATTCCATGATGATGTTGAGACAAGAACCATGGGTCTTTGTCTGACTGAGAGAGTGGCAAGGGTATTCCTCCTAGTCATTTCCTGGTCGACATTCCAGAATAAAAATCCAGTTGACTTCATAGCATATAGAGATGACAAGGGCCAGGTATCCACAATACCCTTCCAACACAAATGCCCAATGGTAGCTCTGAGCTAGTGCAGCATAGAGTCAGTGTCAGTGGCCATGTCAGTGCCACAGAAGTCATTGACAACAGTGCCAATTAGACCCATGATTTTCAAGTAGCTAGATTTTTTTAGCCTCATCTTCTGTTATCATACCCAATTTATGGAGGCCCCTTAACAAATCATCTCACTCAGAATGTAAAATGTCAGCCCCAGTATGGCTGTCATCACCCCAATGACTCACAGAGGAATTGGAACAACTTGTTCTTGAACCAATTTGATTAACTTTGCACACTTCAGTGTCAAACAAAGCTTTTGTTAGCCAAATGCCTCCATGATGGAGGGGCATACTATTTCCTGAATAACTGGGCTTGTTGAGGAAATAGGCATTCTTGGTATGTCAGGGTTATAGGCCTTGGGTTCACACTCAAACATTGACCTCTCATGAAGTAGTCTGCTGACATTAGAATAACTGGTCAGTATCTTATGCTCAGCCATGCTTTGTCCAGAAATATTCTTTTCCTCTAGATCAGTAGTTCTTAATCTTCCTAATGCTACAACCCTTTAATACTCATGTTGTAGTGATCCCCAAACCATAAAATTGTTTTTGTTGCTACTTCATAATTGTAATTTTGCTACTACTATGAATCAGGGGGCCTCTGTGAAATGGTCATTCTACTCCCGAAGGGGTCACGGCCCACAGGTTGAGAACTGCTGCTCTAGATCATCAAGCACATTTCTAAGTATGTTGCCATCGTCATTTTCAAAACATTTTCCATTTGAGCCCTTGGTATCAGCTCATTTTCCCTTTCTCTTACTTTCTACCCTTATAAGCCCATGATAATTTATAAATTATTAATTTTTTCAAGTCTTACCACTGTCCCCCTTCACCCACTTTTTCATTGTCCATTTCCCTGGGAGGGGGTTATATGTACATCATTGTGATCAGCTTCCCCTTTCTCCCACCACCTTTCCCTTACCCTCCTGGTATCACTCCTCTCATTATTGGTCCTAAGGGGTTTATCTATCCTGGATTCCCAGTGTTTCCAGCTCTGATCTGTTCCAGTGCTCATGCTCTGGTCTACCTGGATTTTTAAAATAGAACTGGGGTGATGATAGTGGGATGAGGGAGGAAGCATTAAAGAACTAAAGGAAAATAGTATGTTTCGTTGGTGCTATACTGCACCCAGACTGGCATCTCTGTTCCTTGTGACCCTTCTGTCAGGGGATGTCCAATTTAATTTGAACTCATGGTGACTTAATGGTTGCAGAGTCAAACTGGTCCATAGGATTTTCTTGGCTATTCTCTATATAGAAGAGGTTGCCAGGTGTTTATTCCCTGATACAAGGGGGTGATTTTGAAACACTAGCCTTTTTATTAACAGAGTCATTGTTAGGTGCTATTGAGCCAGCTCAAACCACTCGTGATTCTAAGAACAATGAAACAAAACAATGTCTGGTTCCATCCTCACGATTATTATTATGTGTAAACCCATTTTCTATGACCTATTACTTTCCCAAGCATGGTATAATTTCCCCGGAGTTTCTTTATACTAATCACATGTCCAAAGTATATGACACAAAGTTTTGCCATACTTGTTTCCAAGGAGCATTCTGGCTGTATGTCATTCAACACAGATTTGTTCATTCTTCTGTCAGTTCATGTTACTTTCAATATTCTTCCCTAGTACCTCATTCCAAATGCATCAATTCTTTTGTGGTCTTCCTGGAGAAGTGTGATATTTCTTAATATGACTCTTCAATCCATGTTACTGTAACCAGGCTATAAAGAAGAACTGTCTGAGCAGGAACAACGAAAAGCCCCAGGATCATTGAAAGGAAAACCACCAGTGTGGTATATTTGAGATCGATCCTATTTCTAAGAACATGAGACTGAAGCCGAGCATTGGGCTGGGGCTGGTTTCCTGGTCAATGGAGTCATAGGTCAAGACTTAAAGGCTGAGGACTTGAAAGGGATTTGGCTACTGGCCGAGGAAAGGTGTTGCCAAGGACCAATGACTATGTCCTTACTGTTAACTAATCTTGGCTGATATAAAGAGCTAAAGTCTTGCCCAACTGGGTCATGAGGAATCAGAATGAATTTGATGGCAGTAGGTTTGCGCTTGGATATTAACTAAAACTATTGCAGGAGTTTGAGTGGAGAAGAAGAGGGAAGAAGGAGGTAATTAGGAAGTTATTCCCAAAAGATATATTATGGTTATTGTAGAAAAACACTAAGAGGAATATTAAGTTAGATGGTAGTTTTTGACTCATAATTACAAAACATCAGGGCCCTTGGATTTGGGATTTCTTCAAGAATCTTGCCTAATTTCTCAATGAAATGAATACAATTTGACAATCCCTTCACACGTGTACTTAAAGGATCAGATGGAGAGAGTACATATCCTTTTATTCCAAGTTATATTGTTCCAAAGAATGATGTGGCCCCCCAAAAGACAGACATCTTCTTCTCTTGAGCAGCATTCTTCAGGTCTGTGAAGGCTGAAGTCCTTTGTACCTTCTCAGAATCCTTGTTGTGCTTGCTTACTTGCTGGTGGTGTCAGTATGTAGATTAATATCATCATCTCCTGAGTACAGCCTTCCAGATGGAAAATCATGCAGTCGACTCTGTTGTGTTCTGCCATGGGAAGTGCAAACAGCATGGAGTCTGTGCACAGAGCCTGTCAATTCCAGCATAAACTCTTGGAGCCTATCCAAGACAGACTTGTGATAAAACACAGGCATCCTTTGGCCTCAGAGAGACCCTAAAGGTGCACACTAGACAGAGAAAAGATGCTGCAGGGACACCTGCACCTACATTGAATTTTATAAAATTTTTATTTTCTAAAGGAGGCGAGGTGACTCTGTCGGATAAGTGTTGCTCAGCAGTTTAAATCCACCAGACTTTCCACGGGAGAAAGGTGAGACTGTCTGCTCCTTTGAAGATTTACAGCCTCAGAAAGCCTATGAATTATCACCAGCTTGATGGCAGCCGGTTTGATTTCGCTAGTGTATCTTGCAACTTTGTATCTGTTGTTTATTGTTAAGGGCAGTCAAGGGGGTCACAGTTCATATGACCCTATGTATGATGGAATGGGATTTTGCTTAGTCCTGAGTCATCCTCACATTAGCAGGTATGCTTGAACTAATTGTTCCAGCCACTGGGTCATCTTGTTGATATTTTTCCTCTGACCCTCAATTTTTTCCTCACCCTCAATTTCTTCAGGGATTGGCCTAGCCAATAATATGTCCAAAATGTGTGATAAAACGTGTCTCAGTCTTCTATTCTAAGGAGAATTCTGGTTGTACTTCCTCCAAGAGAGATTTATTCCTTTTTTTGGAAATTCATGGTGTATTCAATATTATTGGCCAGAACCAATAATTGAGAATTCAAATTCTCAATACTTCTTTAGTAGTCTTTTTTTAATTGCCCAGTTTTTGCATGTAAAAGAAGCAATTGAAAAGATCATTGCATGGGCTGGACTTATGTTAGCCATTATGATGTCTCGGCTTTTTAAGATATTAAAGAGGTCTGTGCATTAGATTTTCTCCAATGCAATATGTCATTTGATTTCTCAGTTGCTCTTTCCCTGAGCATTGACTGTTTATTTGAGAACAATAAAATCTTTGACAACTTCAATATATTCCCTGTTTATCTGGATGCTTAATGGCCCAGGTATGATGATTTTTGTTTTCTTTATTTAAGATTATAATACACAGTAAAGACTTTAGTCTTTGATCTTCCTCAGGAAATGCTTTAAGTCCTCTTAATTCTCTGTATGTTTGTGGCACATTGAGTCATTAACTGCTCATATGCAAGTTCAAGTTGAAAATGAAGAAAAAATATATATAGATTTAGAGAACACTTCAAGAATAAATTTGATGCACTGAATATGGAAGACCAGAAACGTTGGGGGTGACATAAAGGATCATATGTGAAGAAATCACAAAGTCATTAACAAGGCAGGAAAGAAAGAACATGAATATCAGAGGAGACTGAATACTGTTCTTAAGTGGATAGTGTTTAAAGGAACAGGAACAAATGACCGCATAAAGGAACTGAGCATTAGGTAATAAAAGGTGGTTCCACAAGGCAAATTAGTCATTCTAACACAATTGGTTAAACAGCTGATACCAAGGGCTCAAGTGGTAAGAAAATGTTTAGGAAATGATGATGTCAGCAAATTACAAATGTGCTCAACACAATGGATGAATGTACGGATTGTGATAAGAAATGTAAGAGCCCCCAATAAAAGTACTTAACTAAAAAGAAGAATGCAAAGGGAAAGATATGCTTAGGATTTTTCAAACTGAAAACACTGAAGAAACGTTCAAGCCTGAGCTTAAATATTGAAGAATTCTATGGACAAAAGCTGAATGACTCAGGAAACATTAAAAAGACAGAACTAGTTGAGAGCAGAGGACTCTCTACAATCTCTTTGAATCTTGAACTGAAACTGTACCCTGTGATTGCCTTTATGCAAAACAACAGAATAGGGCACAAAACACAGACTATCAACTGTAAGTATACTACTCTACTAAAATGCCATCTATACACTTAAGCAAGGATAGAAAATACTGGCACATCATGAAAACATTTAAATAATGTCAGAGAAAAATTGTATAGAAATTGTCAAATGAGAACCTTATTTGCTACTTAAACTATTTTCTAATATTGGACAATATTCAATCATTATTGAGAACTGATGATACTGAAAGAAGTTCCAGCTACACTGAAGACATTGGCCAAAAATAAACCTCCCAGAATTGGTGGACTATTTTTCAAATAATGAATGCATCTCTGGAAACACTTATCAGTCTATGCCAAAAAATTTGTAAGATAGCTATCTGGTTAATCAACTGGAAGAGATTGTTATTTGTTTCCATTAGAAAAAGGATCCAATGGAATGCAGAAATATTAAGTAATATTACTAATGTGACACTGAAGTAAAATTTTGCTAAAGAAAATCTAAAAATAGCTACAGCCATTCATCGATAGTCAAGATGGATTCAGAAGGAGATAGATTGAAGACTATAATTGCTGACATCAGATGAAAAATTCTGCAAGATATTTACCTGTTTTTTATTGACTATACAAAGGTTTTTAATTAGATAGGTCATAACAAATGACAGATAGTATTATGTAGAATGTTTTTCTTTAGAGAAGCAAAGCCAGTGCCAGTTGTTTATGTATATACATAGTGTGGTAGTTATATAATCTGGTGTCAATTTGGGACTTGATAAGATTGAGAGTGAAGGCGTAGAGTCTAGTTTGCCAGTCAGGTCATAGCCAATGAGGCCTCTATGTAGGCATGGCTTCTGAGAATTCTAGGAACTTCTAATTTTTCCTCCTTGGCAGCAGGAGACACTTCTGTCTCTCTGCTCACTCCTTTGGTGATTCTCTTAACTCACTTCCTATGAGAGATCCCTGAGGAGAAGCCACATAGACCTATCCTGATGCAGCTCTGGAAACTGGAGGAACCACCTGAAGACCCCTGCCATCACCAATATGCTTTTATCACCATTGACTTTGCACACACTGGACTGTGATCTTCCTGCATTTGGCATCACTGCTTGTGTTTCATGAGTCTGAAGAGGACTTTATGAATTGGTATTGGACATAAGGGCTAATATCAGACTTATGGACTTGATCTGAACTTGTATATAAACCTTTTTTTAATCACATGTGAGTCTCCATGAATTTGTTTCTCTAGTCTACCTGGACTAATACATATAACTACATCCATTGCCACTGAGTGGATTCCCATTAAAAGACCCTATAAGGAGAGAATAGAATTGTTTCCTAGGGTTTCTGAGGTTTTACATCTTAACTAGATCCAACTGCTTCAAATCGATGAGATGAATAAATTACCCCATCACTGGTAAATGCCTTCTCCATGCAGTTGGCAACCTATCATAATAAGCTCTCTCTCTCTCTCTCTCTCTCTCTCTCTCTCTCTCTCTCTCTCTCTCTCTCTCTCTCCTCATCTGAATGCCTTCTGGTGATATATTCTGCCATTATCCTTGCAATTATCCAGAAAGCTAAACCTCTTGATTTCCAAATACTCCTTGGCTTAAAGATAATTGTGTCGACCACAGGATACATGTCTTTTGCTCTCAACTAACGTCTAATACCAATTAAATTGGAAATTACTGTCT
>PVJH01010052.1:0-31797 GCA_004026705.1 Nesogale talazaci | reverse complement strand
AGCTTTTAATTTTTACATTCAGGTGAGTCTTTTTCTTTATCCATTGGCCTGGTGATTCTTGGAGTAGGGTGGTCTCTTCCCAGGCCTCTGGTAGAGAATGGCAGCATTCCATTTGATTTCAGTTTTCACCTTTGGCATCATTCAACTCTCTAGAGACAATATCTCCAGCTTCATCATACTTTCTTGTCACTGAAAATGCCTTTCTTAAATTGGGCAGGATAGGTGAAGCAATTGTGAAATTTTAAAAACTCCCTGTTTCACTGCCAAATAGTCTTCTTTGGACTGGAGTCCGATGTCGTGGCCACAGCAAACTTTCTGGAACTGTGTTGCTGCCATGGCCCTCTCCCATTCATCATCAAATACTGTTTGAACATCTAAAGTAGCCACGAGAATTCCGGCATTGGTGAGAGGTGGAAAGCCACATGGTTGACTGAGAGAATCATAAAATCTTTAGCTTGGACTCATTTAAAAAGTGAATGCAAATTTTAAAGGATTCCCCCCCCCCCACCTCTTTTCTTTTCTGTTTTCTTACATGGTCAGAGAGGTTTCCTCTTAAGGGGTGGGGAATTTTACTGGGGTATGACTTTGCTTATCCCAAAAGTCAGACTTCAGTTTTTTCAAAATGTTTGCATGTCTCTTTATGTTAGTTGAAGCCTCATTTCAGATATGCCTTCTTCGAGTAAGTTGTACATGATTTTGCACCCTGGGCTCTAAATGTGTTTTCAAAACACATTTTTGTGCAAGTATCACTTCCCAAATTCTTTTGTGTGTGGATTCTCTTGTCTTCCAAAACATGTGTCTGTCCAAACCTTTCAGACCAGGAGGGTGTAACTCTTCCTTTCTGGTCTCATCTCTTAGTGTCTCTTGTTACAGCAACACATAGAAACTCAGAAACTCAGAAAAGTCTGAGCTTAAAGGAGGGGCAAAAATCCCTCTCATTCCTGCTCTATAAGTAACTCGATCTTAGATACATCTAACGGCAAAATACTGCATGGGTGTGGTGATTACTCTCTTTCTGGAATGCCATTGATTGACCAGAGAGATTTGGGTAATATTCACAAAATCACAGTTCAAAATAGAAAGTATATTAACAGACTAGAGTGAAATCTGACCCTGAAAGTTAAATGAGAGATAAATCCTACAATGAAATAAATTCAGTTCTTTGAGATTCAGTATACAGAAAACTGGTTAAAAGCCATGATTAAATTTCTCTCATTCACCAAAAACTTCCTGAATGTCTCCACTTCATGCCAGACTCTGTGTGTGATCCCAGGAACCCATAAACAAACAACTCCCAGTCCCAGTCAGCCCTGAAAAAGCTCCAGTCCTGAGATATCGGCAAGACACTCCTCTACTGGGTGAGGAAGGACTGGAACAGAGGGTTGTACCATAGGCAGGAGCGTGGGCACAGGGAGACATACAGAGGGACATTGATCTGTGATCAGGTGGACAGTGGAGATGAGCAATATGCAGCTAGCTGGGAGCTGTCTTCAAGAAAAAATAAGACATGGTCTTATTCTTGAAAGTCTAGGTGTTGGTTATGTGGGCACAAATAGCATGGGTATTTAGAGGAAGGGAAAGTGTGAGTATGTATAAAAGGTACATGAGAGAGAGAGAGAGAGAGAGAGAGAGAGAGAGAGAGAGAGAGAGGTTTATGGGATCCTGCCGTTGAGTAGACAGTGATGGGTGATTACTCTATGTGTGCTAGACTACAACTGTGCAATGGCTGATTTTTTAGAAATTGACTACCAGACCTTTCTTCTGAGGAATCTCTGAGTGTACTTGAACCTCCAACTCTTTTGGTTAGCATGTAAACTTTGTACATGCTGTGGCCGTTATATAATCTTCTGTCAACTTGTGAAAGGGTGGAGTCTAGCAAGTCAATCAGGTCACCGCTTGATGATCTCATTTGAAAGTGAGGCAATAAATAGCTTATGGAAGGCCAGATACTGCTTCATTCCCCTTTGACACATTCCTTTGACGAGCCACATGGAGCTATGTTGATGGCAACCAGAGCCTTGGAGCTGGAGGAGCCACGTGGAGATCCATTCCAGTGCTAAGGTGCTTCCACCACCACTGGGGCCACAGACTTTCCACCCGCTGGGCCATGATGTCCCTGCATTTGGCATCATCGTATGTGTTGCATGAGGTGAAGAGGAATTTATAGACTGGTATTGGACATGTGGGCTCATATCAGACTAATGGACTTGATCTGGACTGGGCTGGGATGTTTACTTGATACACAATTGCTCTTTGATATAAAACACTCTCTTCTACACACACAAGTCTCCCTGAATTTCTTTCTCTAGTCTACTTGGACTAACACAATGCTTCTACCACCAAGGAATTTATTATGGAAAAGGAAAAGAGAAAAAAGAAAAACCAAACTCACTGTCGTCAAGTTGAGTCTAATTTATAGCAACCCCATAGGGAAAGGTAGAGCTCTCTATTTCTGAAACTTTAACTACACAAGTATGAAGCCTCATCTTTCTCCCATGGAGCTGCTGGGGGTTTTCAGCTGCTGATCTTGTGGTTGTCAGTCTAACACTTACCTGACAACGTCCACAGTATTATTTGGCTGAACACAGAATCACAGATGTGAGTTCAATTCCAGGCCTGAAAAGGGCCTTAGGGCCATTATCTCAGGAGGCCCACCAGTTTGGATGTCATCATTAAGCCGAGTCTTTTTTGTGATACTGAGTTTGGTTCCACATTTTTCTCCCATCTATCCAGGGCAGGACTGTCTAATATGATCCCTTTCACTGCACTTGGTGGTGGCACCATCTAGTTTGGCTGGCCTTTCTTGTCTTTACTCTTCTTAGCTCTGGA
Organism: Nesogale talazaci; assembly: GCA_004026705.1. Taxonomy (NCBI): domain Eukaryota; kingdom Metazoa; phylum Chordata; class Mammalia; order Afrosoricida; family Tenrecidae; genus Nesogale; species Nesogale talazaci. The sequence continues at coordinate 28,968 of PVJH01010052.1, read as the reverse complement.
CTGGGAGAGACCAATCATTGCATCTCAAGTGGCTGGCACAAGCTTTTAAGACCTCTGTCACTACTCACAAATGTAGGGTATAGAGCATTGTTTTTGAGAAACTATGTCCTGTCTGCTGAGACTGTGGGACATGGTGTGACCCCCTTGAGATTGTTAAAGTTTATTGTGCCGATCTGACTGATAAACACATGTGGGTCTAATTGAAAGGCGGAGAGATAAATGGCTCAGTGAGCCTCGACTTTCTAATTCTTGGGTCTCTTGCTTTCTGAGGGTCATACCAGGGTCCAATTGCCTTTACTAGTTCCCTGCTTCAGATAGCAAGGCTCACTTCCTGCAAGACATCCCTCAGGAGAAGCCACATGGACCTTCCCTAATGTAGCCCTGGATGCTGGTGCCGCCAGGTGATGACTCCTGTCAGCGTTGAGATGCTTAATGCTCACTGGTTCAGTTTTCCCCCTGCAGTCTGTGTCACTGTGTGTGTTTTGTGAGATGGAGGAGGACTTTGTGGATTGGTGTTGGACCTATGAGCTAGTGTCGGACTTGTGGGCTTGCTTGGACAGCCCTGGATTGGGATGCTTTCTTGATGTGAACTTACCCTTTATATAAAACTCTTCCTTATAAATATGAGTTTCTGTGAATTGGTTTATCTAATGCACCCAGAGTAACACACCCCTGGATCCAGTGACTGATTTTCTCAGAGTGTTATATTATGTCTGAAAAGTCTACATAACTTTGCTCTACTCTGTGCATGGATATATTTGTGGCACCTATGCACACATCTGCAGAAATACCCTCTGTCAAACTTATTCATGAACCTAGTCTTCTCCCATGCTTGTTTAACAATATATACATCCACTCATAGATTTTGTTATTACAGGATTGTGTATGCAAAGGCATTTACCTCTGTTGCCTTTAAATATTAGAAGGGGACAAATTTTATAGCTTCTTTTCAAGGACTACTCTAGAAAACATGGGAAAGAATATTTTTTCTTTGCTTGAATCTCTCCTTTATTTGTTGTTGTTATGTTAACTGCTGTTGAATCAACTTTCATTCATGGTGACCTTTTGTATAACTGAATGAAATCCTGCACAGTCTTCACCACCTTTATAATTATTAAATATGATCTGAATCCAGAGTTGTGGCCATTGTGTAGTCCATTTCACTGAGAGTATCCCTCAAATTCAATGACCCTACATTTGACAAAATGTCTCTTTTTGTGGTTAGTCTACCCTGAAAGAGAATCCAAAACAAGGAAGTAGGAACCTTGTCATATACCTTGATTCTGACATTGATTAATTTAGTTTTTTCTTCGACATCCTTTATGTAGGATGATCCTACCTCCCACTTGTCCTGAACAGTTTCATATGCTGGAGTTCCATATGGTTTAATTGGTTATGGATATCTCATTTTTAGTGAGAAAATAATATTAATTCTTTCCTTAAAATAAACTGAAATGGTCACCTTTCAGCCAAACAGTAGACAGGCTTATAGAGTAAATAATACTACAACTATGAGGAATGTTTGCCTCAGAGCAATTAATCATATGAGACCAAAAAGGCAGCACTTGTACAAAATCAAGATGAGGAGCCAGGAGAGGGCAGGAAAGAAGGTTATATGAAAATGGTGAACCCAGAGAGGAAGTACGGATTACAACTAATGTCACCAAACAAAATGTGTTTAATTTGTTGAAAAGAAAGCTAATTTGTTCTATTAACTTGATTTCAAACCACAATAAAATGTTTAAAAAACAAAAACTAAAAGTTTGACCAGTATGTTGGCCTCTTGCCTTCTACCTTCTTCCTGGGTTCTTCTAGGAGTTTGTGTAACTTATGGCAGTGAATTGAGTTTCTCCTTTTACATGTGATTACATCATCTTACAGATGAGAACTAGCTAACACCTTCCTTTCAGAGAAAGCCGAGGGTGTCACTGATAATGCAAAATGCTTAGAAACCAGGGACTGGTGGTGGCAAGCTCTTTTGGTTTGAAGTGGAGGGAAAACAGGATGTGATACTGCTTCCTTCTGACATCTTGCTTTACCATCCAGCTAAGCTGTGGCCTGTGCTATAGCTATAAGAGTCACAGACTGGAGGCTTCCAATCATCAGGGTCCATGGAGAATGTGGAAAATGATTCATTGTATAGGATAAATGGAATTTCAGCTTTTTTGTGGACAATTTCACTAACATTTCATTTTCCACCAATTTGTTGAAATCTCCTTGTGTATGGGGGCCAGTGAGAAATTTTGAGTTGCTCAGCTGCTAAGTAAATAGGGAGACTTAATAAGAGTGCTCTTGTTATATTGACTGCAATTTACCATCTGGTATCATCTTTTATTATTTGTTTGTGGAAATCCACTGCAGTCCAGTTTAATTCCAATCATCACGACCTTATAGGACAGAGCACAACAACCCCATTGGGTTGCATAGGCTGTACATTTTGGTTAAAACAATCACCACAACTTTCTTTCTCTCAAAGCTGCTGGGCTAACATAACCAACCTTTGAGTTAATCGCCAAATGCTTTAATCACTGTGCCACCAGGATTTCTTCTGTCCAGTGACACTTTAAAATTTCACAACCAAACCATTTTGACAGTAATGTGCTAAAATAAAGTGCATCTTTAATGAAATTAAAGTATTAATTTCAGTTTTTCAAGAGGATGAGTATATGGTTTGGACAAAATGTTTGTCATCATTCACTCTACACCCTGAGGACCATTGTAATCCTTACTGGACATATGGAAAATAGACCCAAACCTGCCCAAACCTGCACTGGCTGAGCCCCGGTGGCATAGTGGTTGAGTGCGGGACTGCGACCCGCAGGCTTGGTGGTTCAAATCCAGTGGTGGCTCTCAGGAGCAGCTCTGGGTAGCGCCCACGACCACCAGAGGGCAGTGATGCCCCCAAAACAAAAAACAAACAAACAAGCAAAAATTATCAGCATCTCTTCCGAAGTTGTCTAAGAAGGTCTTATTTATAGTGACAATCACATTATGTAGTTGTAGAGAATTCTCTTATGTGTATTGTCTTTTGTCAATGAAGCTAATCAAATGACTGTTTGAAATTAATTTTCCTGATTTTTTATACCAACATTTCTTGCTGACTTGGAAAATGGATCCATGTCTTTTAATGTATTGGATTTATTAATACAACTTTGGAAATGGTTACATTATGCCAATGCCACTCAAACAAAAACAGACAAACCCACTACCACAAGTTTATTCTAACTCATAGTGATTCCATAGGACTGATTAGAACTGCCTAGATTTTTTAGACTGTGGCTCTTTATGAGAGTAGAAAGCCTGTCTTTCCCCTGAGAATCTACTGGTGTTTTCAAACTGCTGACCTTGTTATTATCAGTCCAATGCAAAGCCACTGTTCAGTTACTATGCTCACAATTTACCCCACTCAGTGACTGACCACTATTCACCACTCAGATAATGTGTGATTGCAGCATGTCATGCAATAGAATATTACTCAACAATAACATACAACACACAACTGCAGGTACATGTATACATATAGGACAGAATATAAAAAACATGTTAAGCTAAAGAACCCATCTACATGTAGTACCATATGGGTACTTTGATGATGTCGAAGGCCAGAGAAAACTAATTAATATTGATAAAAGTTCAAAACATAAAAAAAAGTTCAAAAGATGTGTGTGTGTATGTGTGATGTGATTAATGGGAATTTTCTAACATAACGAAAGTGTTCTTTATGTTTTCCTGGATAATAGTCACATGTTGTTGCTTTTGTTAAGTGCCATCGAGTCAGTTCTGCCTTATAACAAATTGATGTACAATAGAAAAAAATACTCGCCTGGTCCTACCCTATCCTCACAATGGATGTTTGATTCCACTGATGCAGGCACTATGTCAATCCATATCACCAATAGTCTTTCTTTTTGTCCCCTTCTACTTTATCAAGCATGATGCTCATTTCCAGGATCTGGTGTCTCCTGAAAGCATATCCAAAGTATGTGAGTGCCAGTCATATTCACTTCCAAGGAACAATCTAGCTATATAGCGATTGAAAATACCATAACTTGGGTCAGGAACACACAAAATCACATCCTTTATTTTTAACACTTTAAAGAGATATTGTGCAGCAGATTTATCCAATGTATTGTTTGATTTCTTGACTGCTGCTTCCATGAGCCGTGGTTGTGGATAAAATTTTTGACAACATGAAATCCTTGAAGAATTCAATCTTGTCTGTATTTATCATGTTGTCACTTATTGGTCCAATTGTAAGCATTTTTATTTCCTTTGGTCATTAGATGCATGTACTTCTCTTGTCATTTATTAGAAAATACATGTTCAGAGAAAATAGGAGATATAAGAAGGGGTGGTTAGTGGATACAGTACACTGATGCTAAAAGTAGTGGTATAAAATGATCAGAATGAAATGAGTTAACAGGCAAAAAGCCAGTAACATATCTATGGCCCATTCATCTGGAAAAATCCCACTTTACCCTACCCCCTCCACACATACACACTTCTCCCCATAGTGGCCCGCTTCATTCTTGGCATTTTTCATTGAAAATAAAATTTAAGCTCACTTACTGGCCCTGTGGCTTCAATGAATGGGGCTTCTTTCTTAAGTTACGGAATGAAATGAATCAGCAAAAGGGAAGTTTCCTTCCTTTGAAGCTGGGGAGGGATCTGGCAGGGAGTAGGTAAAGTTGCAGAAAATTGAGGCATTTTACTATATATAAATTACACTCCAATAAAATACCAAGGGGTTTCAAAAGTTCAAGGAACAAAAGGAATTAAATATATATTGAATTCCCTTCATATCATTAAAAACAAAACAAAAACAGAACCTTGGTCACTGAGTCAAATTCCAATTCAAAATGATCAGATAGAATAGAGCAGAACTGCCACAAACTGTTGCCAAGACTGTACATAATTACATGCTTCTAGACTTGAAACTTGAGGGAGGAATCTAACTGGTCCTATAGAAAAGAAAAAATAGAACTAAAACCATGATAGTTAGGGATTAGTTTTAATTTAATTTATAGAATCAAAATTAAACTTTCAAAGTCCAATCTATCAAAAATTGAATAATTCAATGTCAATGTTTCCAAACATACCTACCATTTCAGAAGATCTTAAAAACCACAGGACTGAATTCCAACTCGTACCTTCTGCTATCTGAACATTTCCTCATATCTCTCGATCCCTTTGTAAAGATGCATGCATATTTGAAAATTATTCTATAGTATTTCTATTTTTGGTTCAAAATGGATTTTATGAATTCTACCATGTTATAAAGAAACAAACACTTAAAAATAATATAATAAGTAAACAAACAAATATATGTAAGTATAATAAGTTATATACTTTTGTGTTAGTCTGGGTTGACTAGAGAAATTCATAAACATTCACATTTATATAGGAAAGAGCTTTATATAAAAGAGGGATAGTATATTGAGAAAGCTTCTCAGTCCAGTCCAGATCAAGTTCATAAGTCCAATATTAGACCATATGTCCAATACCAGTCTATAAATTCCTCTTCAGACTCACAAATCATGCAATTGCACCAAATGCAGGAAGATCACGGACCAGTGAGTGGAAAGTCTTGTGGAACCAGTGGTAGTGGAAGCATCTCAGCGCTGGCAGTGGTCTTCACCTGGCTCCTCCAGCTTCAGGGTCTAGCGTAGCTCCATCTGTCTTGTCAGCAAGAAAATGAAGTAAAGAGAGTATGTATCTGATCTCCAATGAGCTACTTATGTCTGCGACACCTCTAAGGAAGGTCATCCAGCGGCAACCTGATTGACAGGCTAGACTTCAACCCTTCTCAAGTTGACACCAGATTATGTATCTATCACAACTTTAAATTGTGCAAATGTGACTTGTAGAAAAACTGATGGATGATGAAAATGCACTGAGCACTGGTGGCATAAGGGGCTATGAGTCGGGATGCTAGCCACAAGGTCAACAGTTTGAGCGCATCAACTATTCCGTGGGGAAAGAAGACAAGACTTTCTGCTCCCATAAACAGCAATAGCCTCAGAAACCCACAGTGTCAGTTCTGATCTGACCATAGGGTTGCTGTGAGTCAGAATTGATGACAATAGGTTTGGTTTTTCTTTTCAAAGTCTATGGTTGTATATGTGCCCTAAATTAAGACAAGGTATACACTGAATATTAGCTGGCTCAGATATCTAAAAGGCAATGGCCATTTTTAGCAGGAGTCTTCAAGTTCTAAAGAAACATATTTATTCTGATAGAATTCGGGTTATGGGGAAGATGCAGTGATTGTGTGGGTGCCCCTAGCACCTGTTCACTCCTTTTGGATAGACAACCATTGGCCATGAAATTTTCTGGGGTCAGTCCTGGTTTTAATATATAAGAATTTACTTCTGAAAAAAAATTTACTTCTGGAATTCATTGTTTTCTAAAAACTGTAAAAGTTCTAAGTTCCGAGGGAGTAGGCCTGAAAACCAAGTGCCTATTGTGTGTTGTTCATGTCAACATTTAGAATTCCAGTGTCAATTAGGTCCACCTAATTGACTTTCAATATAAGAGTCATGCAGTGTTTACTTCCATCCACTAATTATTTTCACACTTAGGTGTACATTATATAACTATTTGAGGAAAGAAGTTGCTACAGGAATCATAAGAAAACAAGGGAATGCTAGAGACCTATGGGGAACTATTATCACATTTAAAAATAAGATCTTCAGTTTCTTTAACTCAGTGATTCTCAACTTCCCTAATGCCGCAGTCCTTCCATACAGTTCCTCATGTTGTGGTGACCCCCAACCATGAAATTATTTTCGCTGCTTCTTCAAAACTGTAATTTGGCTACTGCTATGAATGGTAATGTAAATTTATGATATGCAGGATGTATTTTCATTGTTACAAATGGAACATAATTAAAGAATAGTGATTAATCACAAAACAATATGTAATTATATATTGTGAAACATTTATTTCTAATTACAAATAAATGAAATTTTGTCTTGAAGCACGGCGTAGTGTGGGTAAGAGTCTTTTCGCAAGGTGCTCATATATGGGCATATCTGCATGTGAGTGGACTCTCCTGGAGATGGGTAGAGGAATGGTATCTCTCTTCCTAAAGCCACTGGAAATATCTGCTTTCTGATGGTCTTAAAAAACCCTGTTAAAGAGCCATTTGACCCCAAAGGGAATGCGATTGACAGGTTGAGAATCACTGCATTAAGGTGTAATAGGACGTGTGACTACGTGTGGGAAAACACTCACTTGTTTCAAAAACTCTGATCATTGCTTTGGATATACAAGTTCTGGAGCACAGCAGTGATGGACACAGCAGTTCATAGTGGTTTCACCGAATCAATAGCTAACTTTTTATTGAGTTCAGTGAACTAGTTGTTAAAATGGCATTTGTAGTCAGGGTTTTCTCTAAGGTAAGCAGCTAAGCAGCTGCTCCATATGGAAATAAAAAAATTATGTTCCTTGCTCTTTTTAAAAATTAATCTGTGCAAGAGCATATTGCAAACTCCTGTAGTTCATTCCATGCATAGGTATAAATTTTTTGACTGAACTATGAGTTTAATATGCACTTTCTCATTTCACAAAATTTGTTGTACTTTTGATGAAATACATTTTTATTCCCTTGCATTTTTACTTCAGTAAGAAAACATATAACATAGCATATAACATAAAAAGAAAAAGTGCTAAACAGCTGAGGGTGACATGCTGTCATTCATTTCAACTCCAAATTCCCATGAGATATTGTTAGTGAATTCTGAAATTGTTCAAGGAGCTAGAAATACTGTCAGAAAAAATAGTTCTAAATTCAGCAGAAACAAAAAGAAGATTTACAAAGATGAACATAATATGTTCAGAGAACAGAAGTCTTAAAACGGTTTCTAATAGATAATGACTATTATCTAATTGGCCTCCCTCTAAAGGAATGGGATCCTACTCCTACAGTGAAAAGATGGTGAAGGATAAATCACATAGCTGAAACTTCTCAGATAAAAGTGGAGAATATTTCAAGTAAGGATGCCAACCAAGAAGTAATAAGAAAGTATCTTTAAGAGTTTTACTGGTTTTTTGGGGGGAGGTGTCAGGTATTATCTAATATTTTCCTTCATGTATTAAGATTCTCTCATAAGCTAACCTAGTTTTGTGTATCTCTTATTTTTCTTAAGTGTATGAAATAATGAACTATTATTGGAGAATCATCTTTTGATACTTAAAATTGTCATTAAGGCAGTGAAGTGGTTGTTAAATTATTTGAATCACACCACTGGTGAATAGGATAATCAAGTCCCAGCCCAGACACAAATCAGATGCTCACATGAAATTCAATTAAGTCAATAGATGCTATGAAGGGCAAACACAGCATACTGAAAAACTACATAATGAAGATATACATACCCCACCTGTACCTAGACCAAGAGGCACTTGTTTGAATAGAACAAGGAGGTGCTTAAGCTCAGTAAAGATGTGACAGGGTTGTTTGCGTCAGCATGTTGAACAAATAAATGGACATGTTAGATGATCTGAAGAACAATACAGAAGCATGATCAAAGGAAGGATTATTAAAAAATTGTGAAACGCAGAAGAAACAACTTTGCTTACTGAAATACAGGATGACTTGAAGTACTTACCAATGAAAATCAAAGACTTCAATCTAGCTTTGAATATTGATTGACTTCTATATAAAGAAAATAGACATGCTCACAAATGTACCAAGAGGCAACATCCTGAAAATGGAGAAAATGTTGATGTTGTTAAAGATTTCATTTTACATAGGTCCACACTAATGCCATAGGCTATGCAGTTCAGAAATCAAGTGACATAGTGCATTGGGCAAATCTCCTGCACAAGCCCACTTTGATGTGCAAAAATCAAAGCTGCCACTTTGTGGATTCAGATGTATCTGACCCAAGTCACGGTATTTTCAATCACTTCACATACATGTCAATGCTAGGAAGACTGAAGAAGAATGGATGTCTTTGAATGATGGTGTGGATAATAATACTAAATATGTCATGGACTCCTAGAAGAGTGAAAGAATCTGTTTTGGAAGCAGATTAAATGCTTCTTAAACGCAAAGATGGTAAGACTTCATCTTACATACCTTGGACACATTATCAGGAGGAACCAAGCCTTGGAGAAAGGTAACATGCTTCGTAGAGAAGAAGGTCAGTGAAAAAGAGGAAGACCTCTAACAATATAGCTTGACAGAATGGCAGCAACGGTGGGCTCAAGTATATAAAGGATGGCAAGGATGGTACAGAAGTATTTCATTCTAATATACCCACAGCCACTAATGGGTCAGAACTAACAAATCACACTGGGGGCAAGGTAGGCTTCTCTAAGACAAGGGCCTTCCAAAGGATAACAAGGGTCAGATTGTCCTTGGGAAAGTGTCTATTAGGGATTGAATTGTGTGCCCCCATGCTTTTGTAGTAATTTCAACACCTGTACATACACATGAAATTCTTTCATAATCCAAGTGATTAATATGACTGTCTGCTAACCAAAAGGATGAAGTTCACAGAATATCAGCCATTGGAAACCCTGTGGAGTACAGTTCTACTCTGCTATACACGGGTTTCAGAATTGAATGGATAGATACTGGCTTTGTTTGCTTGACCCAGTAGGCGGAACCTTGTAGAGGCTTTAAATTTAGTCTTAACGAGGCCAGAGTACAGTAGGGTAAGCCCTAAACCTAATCATTTTTGAGTCACAAAAGGAGTCGAATGGGTGTGGACACATCCCCAGGCAAAACGACCATCAGAAGATGCAGACAAGAGCATCTTCAAGACCAGGGATGCCAAGAAAACAGAAATAGACAGTCAAGGACCTAATTTCAGAACCACATCATGAATTCAGATGATCTGTGTGCTGAAATATGAGAAAATATTTTTGTGTGTGTTTTTTAAAGCCACCCACTATGTGACTCCAATAGCTTCTAAGGCTGAAATATCTTGTGGTTAATAAGATTAGAAATGCACATAGCCATCATATAGGAATTATTGAAGGGTTAAGCAAAGAAATGACATGCTTAGATTTGTTTTATGAAAAGCCTTCTCTGGCTGCAGAGTGCCTTGGAAGTTAGTGGAAAAACACTGGTAGAACAGTGGTCTAGGAGGAAGGTCACATAGTGTCTTAGGGTTCTCTAGAGAAGCAAGACCAGTGATTGTGTGTGTGTGAAAATATAGTTTGAAATATAGATCAATTGAGGTAGAAAGGGGTTTACCTCAAGGAAATGACTCACACAGTGGTTGAAGCTGGCAAGGTCCAGAACGACGGGTTGGAGATCTAACCAGAAGCATCTTCCTGACTCATAGCTATAAGGTATGATAAACCTAAGATCAGCTGGTCAGCAGACTTTTAGTTGTATCAGTAAATAAAACCTAAAGTTGCCAGGTAATAAGGCAGACAACTGAGGCAATAAAGCAGTCAATAAGCAAAACAATAGGCTACTGACTCAAGTTCAAAGAACCAAGGACTAACTGGTGAGCCAGATGCAGGATCCAGACCCACCAGAAAGCAAGCAAGTTTTTTAATGAATGCAATAACTACCAAACCACTGAAAACCCAGATAAGCCACATTCAAACACCACCCTACTATCACATGTGAGCTTGAACTGGAGGGGAGAGGGGGAGAGATGGATAGAGTTAAAAGAGATTTAGGATGTTCCATGGCTAGAACTTGTAACTGGATCATATATGGAGATGTTAGTGAGGCAACGTTTGTGTCAGAGATGACTGTAAATATTTGTAGGAAGATGGGTGTGTGTGGATTGTGCTATGTACTGCAATGGAGAAAAGGGAGAGGGAAGAAACGTTAACTTGAAAGGAAGTTCATTAAATGTAAGAGGTTAATGAATTTAAGACCTTCATTGTATAGTAATGGATACTCAGACCTGGAAATAGCTTCCTCTAAGGCCTTGCTCCCTGGGGACAAACAGTCTGAGCATCACCTGCAAGTCTGTTAGAAATATACATTCTCAGGCCCGTCCAGTTCTACTGAAGAAGAACTTACACTCTACTAGGGTGTCTGAGTGATTTTTAGAAATCAAACGTGATAATTACTATTCTGGGGAATGTAAAAAATTTCAAGGTTGAGTCATTATTAATCTAAATATAGTATTTGAGAGAATTTTTTTCTTACTTGTATTAGGCCTGTTTTTAATATTGGCAAGGGGTGATGCTCAAGTTAAAAAGGTGGATTTCTATAATTTGGATTTATTTTATTTAATGGGCTAAAATTGTCAATGCTTTATCTATGATTTTAAGATGAGAAGGAGAAAAGGAAAGGAAGAATGATACAAAGGAGAGGGAGGGAAAGAGCGAGAGAGGATGAGAAAGCAAGAGCGCGAGCACTATGGCAAGAGGTGAGGACGAAGCGACTCTCAGAGGATCTTGGTGTATTCTTCACACAAAAGGAATGGACTGAGTTGGGTGGGCATTACATATTGTGAACACATGCTTCATTATGTTCCTTAAAAAGGAATCAAGACTCTGAAATTCCTTATTTTTTCCCATGAGTTTCTTTTTAAGGAAAGGATATTGGTAATGATTATGGATTTATAAATATTGCTCAAATAACCAGTGCTATAAAAACTTCCCAGAGGATTTTTTATGTGTTTGTTATTTATTAAGTCCCAGTGGGCAGGAATTCCGGCTAATCCATGTGCCATGTACCAATCAGTGAATAGCAAGCATATTGTTGATGCTCTAATATAAGATTTAGCACAGGTGTAGAGTTGAGATATTGTGTGTAACAATGTATCATAGTTATCTTATATTTGCTAACAAATTACTCCCAAACTTAGCAACTTCCAAATCTTAGCATAGTACTTTTTTTCCCCGTTTCACTGTTTCTGTCAAGCTGTTGGCTAGGGCAGCAGTCTCATCTGAAAGCTCCACTTGCAGAGACTTGCTTCTAAGCTCCTCAAGCAGTTGCTGTCATGCTTCAGTTCATTGTTCTGTGGGCCTGTCCATGGGGCCATGGCCTCCAGACAAAGCATCTGGCTTCTCTCAGCGTGAGTAACACAAGAGAGAGCAGAAGAGGGTGCCCAGGCTGGAAACTCTGTCTTTGTATAACCTCATCGCAGGGTTGTCATTCCATCCTCATGGTACACTGTGATCTTTAGAAGCAAGTTAGTGAATCCAGGCCACATGCTGGAGTAGGAGATCTCCTAGTGCAACCACCAGAAGGGGGCGATCATTGAGGTTCACCTTAGAGGCAGCCGGTACAGTGATTTCTTTTTGTTTCACTTAAGCTCTTATTAGAGTGATATGACACCTAAACATGACTTTCCTTTGAACGTTTTCAAACCTACCTAAGGAATGGAAATTTTGTATTAAATCATTAGAGTAGCCTCTTGGCCCACAGTTTTCTGAGGAGTGCGTGGACACAACTAAAAAGCCTGTGGAGATGGAAAAGGCATAGGATGGAGGTGTAAATAAGAGGAAATAATGAGTGATTCCCTGGGCTGGCAGGTCCCTATCCTCCACTGGGCATCTTTCCCATTTCAGTAACTTGCATGCAGAAGGAAACGTCTTTCCATTCATATCTTCTCTCTTTTCAGTTTTGGTAAATTGTAAACATAAACAGGACTTCTTTCCTGACACTTGCATACATTAAAAAAATAAATCATTTTACTGGGGTCTCTTACAGCTTTATAACAATGCATACATCAATTGTATCAAGCACATTTGTACACATGTTGCCATTATCATTTTGAAAACATTTTCTTTCTACTTGAGCCATTGGTAATAACTCCTTTTGCTCTTCCTCCCAATTCTTTCACCCTCTTGACCCTTTGATAAAGTATAAAATGTTATTATTTTCATATCTTACACCAACTTCTGTCTCTCTACACCCATGTTTCTGTTGTTTGTCTCCATGGGGTGGGGGGCTGTCATTATGCTTCAATCATAATGTCTATGAAAAGTTTATCCCAAGTATAACCAACTATCTACCTACTCTGGCACTCACTGCTCCTTCATCTGTGTTTTCCTGGCTCTTCATAAAGGCAGAACTGGGCATTGGCTTTGTCCTGCCCATCAGAATGTTTCAATATGTGTGGCTTCAAAGAATAAAATTTATTCTTTGAATAAAGACCGAATCAGCTGTATCAATAGCTTTCAGGGACATTGAGAAGAACTGCCCCATGCCTTTCTTCTAAGTTTCTGGTGACTTCCCGCATTCCTTTGTTGCTTAGAAATGTCCCTGATTCCCTCATCACATGGTGTTGGTCTTCCAGCTGGGTGTGGCTCAGTTTCTGGGTCTGTATCTCTCCTTTTATATGTGATGTTTCTTAAAAGAATTTGTGATTAGAACCCCCTTCTATTTAGATGTGAGCTCATTTAATTTACTTTCCTAAACAAGGTCACATTCACAAGTGTAGGGATAAGGGCTCCTCTATATCTTTTGGGAGGATAAATTCAATCCATATCAGCATAGGATTTGGAATCCCCAGTTTCAGGGGACGAGCTGGAAGTTGGTGAATCTCAGATGTTTGAGCCCTCCATGACTCTAGAAATAAATCTCTGAAATGGGCAAAAGCCTCATCCGCATGCTTTTCTCTTCTGCTATCCCTTTAGATTTTTCTTTGCTCTGGGCCCTTCTCTCTTCTATCCTTGTAGACAGCAGCAGTTACATCTACAAATACTTACTTCCCTTCTTGGCTATTGTTGTTCTCTTAGATGAACTCTCTCCTGCCTGCATTTGCCCCAGAATCCCCTGCCTTGGGAGCTCCAGTCGCACTGGCTCTGGGGCATACCAAGCTTGCTCCCCACGTAGACTTGTATTGTGGCAGCTCTCTCTGCCCCAAATGCTTTTGCCTCTGTTCCAAAGGCCACCTTTTCAGAGCAGGACCTGCCACAGGATTTTGAACACAGGGGCTTACAATGAAAATGTAAATGCCTGTGTGTAAAAAGCAGGAAAAAACTTGTTCTTTTCTGCTTGACTCTCTCACTTTTTGCTGTCATGGTATTCTTCATTTGCTATTTAATATCATACTCCCTTAGGCATGGGAATGCTTATGGGTCAAGTGTAGGTTATTAGGGCTTATGCCCAGCCTCAACCTGTCCTGTGCCCATGCCCAAGCCCCTGTGGGGATCAGACGGTGGCAGAAGGTACAGGAGAGAGGCTAGGGACCAGGTGGATGAGAATCTGGACCCTGCACTCTCCTGCTGAATACATCTTTGTCTTGTGAAACTTCACTTACTACGTGAATCAATCAAACACTCCCTTTCTTTGACACTAACAAAGAAAATAAATATTCCACATATTCCAACTCTCTATTACTTCTGACTCCAAGCTGCTCATGCTCCACTTCTTCCTCTTTCATGCTAAAAATCTCCATCCTCCAAGCTATCAATTCTGCCCAAGGTCTCAGACATCAATTGGAAGCTTGAGAGTCCCAGAACTCTCACACCTCTCACTTACTGGCTACAAATTAAGGGGTTTTCTCAAACCCCATAGGATGATAGCTATAAGAGCAAGGGCTTCCTACCCCCTCATGTCTGATCTGTTCCCATAATTCTGATTGATTTTGTTCCAGAATTCACTGGAATGACTCATAGAACTCATGGAAAGTACGACAACTGTGATTATCATTTTATTATACTAGTTATGCAAATGAAGTGATGCAATGGTGAGACACAAGAGGGTTTCCAGCAGTCCCAGAAAGACACAATACCTTACTACATGACCAGTGTCTTTATTCAACCAAGAAAATCATAGAGCATCTGTGTCCAGAGCCTATATTGGAGGTACATTAGTTAACTGTGACTGATTGATCAGATCATCATACCTCTTATGAGGTCAGTTGATGGCCCATGGGAGAGTTTCTGGCCTGCTCAGTCTCCACCTGAATCAAGTGTGGTCTAAGATAACAAAGGAACCTTGTTTACTGAGAAAATTTCATGGATTTAGAATTATCTCACAGAAACCAAGGAAAAGGTCAAAATATCTTGGGATAATGTTGAACTTAATGTTCACAGAATTACTAAACAGAAAGTCATAGATAAAATCATTAAGAATTCCAGTGCCTGGCTATCAAAAGATATAGCATCCAAAGTAAACAAGTGGCCATCCAGCTCAGAAGCAAGCCCACATCGAAGAAGCATACCAGCTTGTGTGGCCGCAAGGTGTCAAAGGAATCCCCTATCAAGCATCAAAGAACTAAAAATTATATCACTATAAATGAGGGGAGTGCAGATTGGGGACCCAAAGCCCATCAATAAGTGAAGCAACATACTCTTCAGAGAGGTTGCAGCGAGGAGATGAGTCAGTCAAGGTGCAGTGTAATAGCAATGAAATGTGCAACTTTCCTCTGCTTCTCAAATACTTCCTCCCACCCACTATCATGATCCCAATTCTACCAGACAGATCCAGCTAGATCAAGGGATGTACATGGAGTCAGAAACAGAGGGAATTTAAGATAGATGATCTTAAATAGATGATTGGGACTAGTGGGGGTAGTGGTGATCCTGGGAGGGTAGAGGGATGATGGAGTAGAAAGGGAGAACTGATTTCAGGGATCTACATATGACCTCCTTTCTGGGGTGCAGACAACAGGGAGTGAGTGAAGGGATACATTGGACAGTGTACGATATGAAAGGTGATAACCATTTGTAAATTATTAGGTGTTCATGGGGGGAGGAGAAGAGGGTGGGAAATATGGAGAGCTGGAATTTAAAAAAAAAAGAACTAGAGGAAAGGGGAAAAGAGGAGCTTATATCAGTGGCTCAAGTAGAAAATATTTGGAAATGAATATGGCAACATGTGTTCAAATATGCTTAATACAAATGTTGTATTGAATATGATAAGAGTTATAAGAGCCCCCAATAAAACCTAAATTAAAAAAAAAGAATTCCAATACTGCAGATGCAGAATATTTAACTTCTGATGTGGGCCCCCTTTGAGCATTGGCACTTTAGGGATGGCAGTGATTGTACATTTGTCTCAGGCACCTGCCTGACTCCTTCATCCTAGTCATACAAATGGTCTAAGTACTCTGAATCATGAGGCTCTGCTTTCTGTCCTTCACAATAGTCTTTTCCGAAATTATCTCTTCAATCTGTTTTCACTCTGGTCATGTCATGGGCTATGCATTGAGCTGATAACCCCAAAGTCAGCTGTTCAAACCCACCAGCCACTCATCAGGAGAAAGCACTTCAGGAGGCTAGTTACTTCCCTAAAGCTTTAAAATCTTGGAAATCCAAGGGAGCTATTATATGCTGCCTCATAGGGTTTCTATGAGTCAGAATTGGCTCACTGCTGTCTGTCTTTGTCAATAGAATTTTACCATTATAAAATAGATATGTTTAATGAAAGCTTATCTGAGTTATCTCCTTGCCTAGCACAAGCACTGGCATAAGTACACTTTGAATAGGTATTAGTTGATTGACAAAATAAGCATAAAAGATAATATGTCTAACAATAACTAGACAACAGTACCTAAACCTGCTGTTTCTTCACATCTTCCTACAATTAGTTTATTTGATTAAAACTGGCAACTTGGGAGATGGAGGGTGAGGAGTCTGACTAAGCTATCCTAGATTTAGATTTTTCTGGATGTTTTCCTTGCTCATAAAAAGTACATTTAAAAGTATATTCCAGTCTTAACTGAGCCTTGAGTCATACTGCTGAATTTCTCTGATCTGAGTGTTTTAGCTCTCCATGACCTTCTATCTGCTAATATCGATGAGTAATCTCCAACAGTGTACTGAATGTATGAGTTGCCTAGTCCTAAACCATCTTCATGATCATTGGTGTGTTTTGCATCTCCCAGCAATGTATGTGTATAAGTTATTTTGTGATTCATAAGGTCTTATTGGTTGGGTTTGGGAAGCAGATTCTGAGATCTTTTATTCTTTGTCCATCTTAGTCTGCAAGGCTTTCTGAAGCATGGATAAATGACCCGGCTTGTATTTGAATTATGTGTGGCATAGCTTAGAGTCTCAAAGCCACACATGAACCACTAGACTGACTAGATTAATAAACAGATGACACAGTTGCTCTCATCATTGGATGAAAGACTGAAATGGAAAAAGCTCAGGGTGATATCAGATCTACAAAATCTATAAGATTTAACACTTCAAAGTTATAACTTCCAACAATGCTCACTATCTCACACTTTGCCTTGTTTTGCTACAATCTTGAGGAGATTCTGTTCCAACGATTAGCAGACTTTCGCAGCTATTTCTTCTTACCTTGACTCTTACCCTATCAGCAAATAAAGATCCCAAAGACTCCACTTCCACAAGCTTTACCCAAGTCATATCACCATGTTCAACATCACTCTGAGAAATCAGCTCTTCCTCAGCCACATTGCAAGTGCCCTCTGACCCAAGAACTTGAAATGTGAATGTATGAATCTAGAAAAATTGCAAGCAATCCAAAAATGGAATGGAATACATAAAGGTTGATATCCTAGGCATTAGTGGGATGAAATGGATTAGTATTTAAGAATTCAATTCAGAAAATCATATCATTTACTAATCAAGGAAAAACACAATCAAGAGGAATGGTGTGGTATTCATTTTCAAAGCAGATATTGCAAAATCAATCATGAAGTACAATGCTGTCTGTGACAGGATTATATCTATCTGCCTTCAAGGAAATTCAATCAAGAGAGCTATTATTGAAATTTATACATCAAACTTAGAAGCTAGTGATGAAGAAATTGAAGGACTGTACCAATGGCTATAATCAGAAATTGATCCAACATACCATACAGATGGACTGATAACAACGGGTGAATGGAATACAAAAGTTAGAAGCAAAAAGCAATGAACACTATTTGGAAAATATGGTGTTAAGGATAAAAACACAACTGGAGATCTCATGATAGAATTTTGCAAGACTAGCGATTTGTTCATAGCAAATACTTTTTTTAAATAACACAAAAGTCGACTATACATATGGACTTCTTCAGATGGAATACACAGTAATAAAATTGATTGTGTCTGTGGGAAGAGATGATGGAGAAGCTCAATATCAGCAGCTACATCTAGGACAAGGTCTGACGGTAGAACAGATCATCAATTGCTTAAATGCAAGTTCAAGATAATCTGAATAAAAAAAATTTAAAGTGGATGAGATCCCAAATAAGACCTTGATTTTTGAAATTGAAGTTAATTCTAGCCCTAATCTGGGAGCAATTAGTTTTTATGGTATGGTCCTATTTGATGCTCACCATCATTAAGAGATCACTGAAAATAGAGGTGCAAAGTGGTGTGAAGTAACTGAATGATGCCCAGCTAGCAGAAAGAATGGTATCTATTTTAAAAAATAATTTATTAGTATTTCTTACAGATATCATAACATTCCATGGTTCAAATATATTAAGTGTTATTATGCAATTGCTTTCACAATCAGTTTCCAAACATTTTCTTTCCTATTGAGCTACTTGATATCAGCTTTTTCCCCTCCCTTCCTTGCCACAATCCCCAGGTACCCTTCTTCTGTTTTTTTCTATAATGTTTTTTTTTTGCCATATCCAGTCACACACAATGCTGTTGTTTGATTCCATCGAATGGAGTTATACATTAATCAATAATATCACTTGCCCATCACCCAACTTCCCCTGCCCCCTCTCTTTTCCCTTACCCTCAGAGAACCATTACTCCTGTCCCTGTTTCTGAAGGGTTATTTATCTTGACTTTCATGTACTGAATGATCATAAATATACAAATGAACATATGCAAATCTAGCATGATTATTGAGGTAAAACAAAACCAGAATAATAAAGGAAGGAAATGTTAAAGGATAGTTCATGAGTGTTATATTGCACCCTGGACTTATCGACCCTTGTATGTGGACTTCTGTGAGGGACTGTTTAATTTTCTTACATGTGGGCTTTAGGTTTTGACTACATCCATGCCCATTCACATAGATTTGGTTGCTTGTTTTGAACTTCTGGTACTTCTTCTGTGCACACTTCATGATCATGCTAGGTTGTATGCTTCTTCCATGTGGACTTTGTTGCTTCCCTGCTAGATGGCTGCTTGTTTAATTACAAACCTTTACGATCCCAGATGCTAGATCTTTGAATAGCCAGGCACCATTGACTTTCTTCCACACATTTGTTTATTCACCCATTTTATCTTCAGCGATCTTGTCAGGAAAGTGAGTATCATATAATGCTGCATTAATAGAATAAACTGTTCTTGTACTGAGGTAAGATTTAAGGAGAGGCCCAATGTCCATCTGCTTATTTGTTGCATTTGTATATCTATATCTATCTATATTTTTTCTTCTTTTCAGCTTTTTTGTTTCCCCCCTACCCCATTATGATGCTTACACATCATTTACCTCTCAATAATTCTTCTCAGATATAATATAATTGATAAACATGACCAGAAAAGCTACACCCTCCCAGCAATCAATTTTAGAACATCTAATATTCCCCTGTATCTGTCATTGTTAGCTCCCCACTTACCTCCTTCCCTTCCTCCCCTCCCATGCCCTCCAGGAACCATTGGTTCAGTCGCCATCTCTGTAAGATTGCCTATCCTATCTTGTATAGAGAAACACCAAAAATGAAAAAACAGAAAAAAGACAGATGGTTACAAGGCTGTCAGGGATGCTGACATAGAACTGATAGAACTCTGTTGAATATAGAGAAGGACAAGTTATAAACCATCAGTCCAGTCCCCCTTTCTTTCAGGGCTATACATACCAGGTCCCACTTCCCTAACAACATGTATACTTTTTTAGTCTTCAGCATCTGTGTCTGAAAGGCGAGCATTTTTAAAAGTCACTATTGTGATTCCTGTAGTCAGGGATGGAGTGATCTAACACCCCCTCCCTTGGTTACACCTTTAGACATTCAATATTCCCTTTGTGAGCAATCCCCAACCTGTTCAGATGGGGTATCAAGTGCTGCCTCCCAAGTCAGTAGTGGCCAGTCTGTGAGGGCTCTTCAATGATCAGGATTCTTTGGGAACTTTGTCACTTTGCTTCCATCACTTGTCTGTTGCAGTCACCTTTTTATCTGCCTTCATTTGTGTGGGTCCCTTTCCCAGAGCATATTTTCAGGGCTGTCTTCTGCAGTGCTGTCATCTAGGGAGAGGAGGTCACATCTTGATTTGAGGCCGGCCCTGCAGTCATCTCTGGGAACAAGCTGGTCTGAGCAGGATTGAGGATTGGCACACCAGAATGAGGTTTATGCCCACTGCTCACTGTGCTGTGGGGATATAAACAATACCCTCCCATTGGGTTGGTTAGTTCACTGACCCTCCCCCTGCCCATTGTCATTATTTTTCTACCTCCACCCTTCTCTGGGTCTTAAAGGCATATGACTGCTGAGGGGAAGATGCCTCTCAGCATAGGCACTATCTGTATCTGTTTTTGATGATATTTGAATCATTGGGTTTGTTCTGGCTCATACCAGGATATTTTGTCCTCAACCCAGGAGTTGTATGCTGTGTGCATTATCCCTTATGCCTGTTCTGTTATTTGAACTTTCCTCTGTGGACTCCTATTACACTTGATATTTTGTGCTCAGCTAACTAAACTCAATATACTATCCTCCAGCACTTTTCACAAAAAGGGGTGTTTCATAGTATCATCACTATTTCCAGTGGTGTATAATAGTCCATTGTGTGTATAAGAGGAGGATATCCCCACCTCAAAGAATGAAAAAAGCTCCACTGGGTGGAGCTTTCATAGTATTCATTTTTCCTGCTAGGTAAGCATTGAGCAACTAACTCTGAGTTAGTGCACCCAATGGTGTCACCTGGGAAGGTCCTCGGATCACAGTGAATTTTTTCGTAAAAGCAGTTTCAATCAAACCTAATTTTTTTGTGATGGCCAATTTAAAAGAATAGGGTGCAGCTGTGAAATTGTGTTTCCTACCCAGGAAAGATGTCACAGAACTGTTGTGAGGCTAAATACAGCTTACAAGGACAGCACGATAGGAAATACTCAAGTGTGTGAGTGGTATTCTCATTTCAAAAAAAGATGAAAAGTCAATTGATGACAAACCTCTCATTTTAAGTGTTTGTCAACTTTCCACACAGCCAAAAATGTCAACAAAATTCATTCACTTGTGCTTGAAGTCTGGCAATGAACCATTGAAGAGATAGGGATGTTATATAGAGTATCTTGGAGCTCAGTTCAGAAGATTTTAGCACAAGATTTGGGCATGAAAGAGAAGGGTTGCTGAGCAATTTATACCTCGGGTTCTGACTGACTAGGAAAAAAAGTATGGAGTGGAAACATGTCATGTTTTAAAAGAACAGCTCTAAAGTGACCCAGATTTTTCCCAAGGCCATTACTGGTAATGAGACATGATGCTATTCTTATGAACCAGAAATCAAACATCACCAAGCCACTAGAAGACACCATCATTACTTAGGCCTCCAAAAGGTCTTTAAGTGAAATCAAAGATCAAGATGATGCTCATTTGTTTTTTGATAGTGCGTTTGGAGTTTGGTTCCACCAGGTCAGACTGTTAGTCAAACTTTCTATTTAGAGGTTTTGAAATGATTGTATAACAGTGTGCAACAACAACAAAACGGTCTGATTAGTGGGCAATGGGGGAACTGGTGGTGAGCACAACTATGACATCAGTGGGAAAACTGCTATAAATAAGCTCCTTGGGGCTCTGTGGAATCAGAGCTAGGTCAGAATCCTCAAAATTGACTTCCTCACTTGCAAATCTGGTGACCACACAGACAGATGTCCTCACATGAACACCATCTTCCCAAAAGTCCCTGCAGGGGCCCTAAAAGTTTGTTTTTAAAACAAGCAACCATCTAAGTGAGATGTCAACTGAGTCTACAGGGTTCTTGCACACCAGCTTATGTGATTCAAAGATTGGTAGTAATATAATCCAAATCTAAAGGAGGAAATGGTATCAGAACTTAAATTGTGAGCACCTGGTTTGAAGAGGGCTATAGATGACAATGGAAGCCTAAAAATCCTTTTACAGTGTCCACATATGTATTAAGTCTCAGGGGAATCTCCTCTGATCATAGTTGAGGGATGTAAGTTGTCCTATTATCAGTCAGAAAGCATTGTAAACTTGATTATGCCAGATGCAGTCAGATCAAGTGTAATATCTTTGGATTCGTTTAAAAGATGTTTCAGTGTTTAAAAAGTGAAGAGGAAAATACATGTGGATTAAGCCCTTGGTGAATCCCTTCTGATCATGGACCAGGGATGTGAGTAATCTTTCCATCATTCAGAATGCACTGGAAAGTGGATTGTTGTAGATACAGTTAGTATAAAATTTGATCATTTGATCTCTCCTATAATCTGTTTAAATTTGTTCTAGTTTTCAGTATTTTCTGCTTTTTTTCTATTTAGATTTTGTTTGTCTTGTTAGGTTTTTGACTGTTTTAAAATATATCTTTCGTATCTGAAATCCATGATAGGTAAAACAAATGGTTAATAGCACATAGAAAGAAACTCAGTATCATCCCCATCAAAATTCCAAAACCCATAATCTCATCAAGGTGATAGAGAGGGGTCAAAGTAGAGCCTCAGGGTTCATTGTAAATTATTGAACATTCCCAAGCAGAAGGAATGCATGGAAGACAAAATATATCCTGGGGCATTTTAGCACTGTTGAAACACAAAATACCCCTCTGGTTCTTTAATCATTCCTCCCCCCACTATTACGGTCTCTGTTACCCCTCTCAAATCCTGTTAGTCCAGTGTACATACAGTGGGACAGAGGGTAGCTTTTAATATAAGAAACTCAAGATAAACAATCCTCCCTCAGAAACAGTAATGAGAGTAGCAATTGCAGGAGGGAAGGGGCAGACAAGAGAAAGGAAATGGGGGAAAGGAGAATGAATAGTAATGATGATGGAATAACCCTTCTCAATCTCAAGGGGGTTGAATACCAGGGTAGTAGCTGAAGGGGTAGAATGGGCAGTGTAAGATATGTATAAATAATAGACTCTTCCACCAATTCCTGGAGCATTGATTTGGCTCATGCTTTCAGTGCTGCTTGAGCTTCTTCCTTCAGTCCTGTTGGTTCTTGCTCATCTGCTGTCTCCTGATATGGTGGGAATCCAACTAGTTCTTTGGAGTAGAGTAAGCAAATCTTTGCATTTTTCATCTTTTGAGGATACTTCCTGCATCATTCAATATTCTGCCCATTGTCTCTTTCAATATTTTAATTAAAGGCTTGAATTTTTCTTGAGTTTTTACATTTTAAGATATGCTAAGTATATTCTTCTCTTTTGGTTTTCTAACTCTAGGTCTTTGCATATTTTATGATAATTTATCTTCTCAAATTGACCTTTGAACTTTTCTTTCTAGTTTTTTGACTCCATCATTTCTTCTATTTATTTTAGCCAAAATATGATCTTGAGTCTATCCCCTCTGAATTCAAGAACGTTTCAAAAGCAGATTTGTTAAGAACTAGTGACAGAAGACTTGAGCTGTTGGAAGAATCAAGAACACCATTCATGAAGAAACTCAAAAGCTCATTTAAAAAGAAAAGCAGGAAAAAAAGAAAAGGTCAAAGAGTGTGCCAGAAGTGATTCTGAAACTTACTCTATATCATAAAGCAGCTAAAACAAATAGATTAAATCCACTTTGATAAACAAGTCTATATTTTGCTTTCCCCTTTCTTTATAATAGTGAACTCATAATATTTGTCTTTTTGTGATTATCTAATTTCATTTAACATACTGGTGTGGCGGTCATTTATTCGTGATGCCAATTTCATGGTTGAGATATAGAAGTGGAGTCTAGGCTGTTAATCTGGAGATAGCCATTGAGTAGCCAATGAGGCCTCTGGGTGGGCATGACTTTCTCATGAGAATTCTGGGAAGTCTCGCAATATTTCCAGATTAGATAAGAGACACTTCTCTCTCAGGCTCTGAGAGTCAGTCTCTGAGACAATGAACTACTAACAAGAATAAGGTGACAGTGTCTGAGGAATGGGAGGAGTCAGAGGAGAATCCACATGGGCTTGCCCTGATGGAACCAGACCTCTGAAGCTGGAGAAGCCACATGGAGACCCCTGCCAGTGCTGAGTTGCTTCTACCACCACTAGATGCTGTATATGGACCCTGAGTCCTTGAAGCGAGGAGCCATGGGGAGATCCCTGCTGGTGCCAGGATTCTGCACCCACTGGCCTGTGACTTGGGGAGTCAGAAGGAGACTTTATAGGCTGATATAGGGCATATGAGCTAATATAGGACTTATGACTTTGAACTGGACTGGGTTGGTATGCTTTCTTAATGTTCCATTCCTCTTGTATATAAACTGTACCCTTATATCCATATGCATGTCTATGAATTTGTCTCTCTAGTCTATGCGGACTAACACATATTGGCTTCCAGTCTATGCAATTCATGAGGTGCTGCCTGGTCTTCAGCATTGCTTTTCGTATTTCTTGAGTTTCTTTCCGTAGTAATGAGAAACTATTGGAGATAGTGATGATAATTATACAACATAGAAATGTAGTTAATATGATTAAATATGTCACTTAAAAATAATTAAAATAGTCATGTATAAGTATATATGTTATATGCCGTACAATAGTTTTAATGGCTGAGCCCCGGTGGCTTAAGTGGTTGAGTGTGGGACTGCGGCCTACGGTCTTGGTGGTTTAAATCCAGCGGCGGTTCTCAGGAGCAGCGCTGGGTACCTCCCACAACCACCAGAGGGCAGTGATGCCCCCAAACAATACAGTTTTAACTTTTGGATTTATCTTTTCTAATAAAAATGCCAGTATTTTTGGAAATTTTCCACATGTCAGATGTGTATGCATGTATGTTAATTTCCAATAGGTCTTCTTCTGTGACAAGCTTTTTGACTAGAAAATATTAAGGCAATTTGTGTTTATTGAATGCATTGTAAATATAGTTAACCCTCCCAGAAATAGGGGTTAGAGGCACCAAGCCTATGCACTGGAAATCGATGTATAGCTTTGGACTTCTCAAGAACTCAATTCATAATTGCCTTCTCTTGGCCATAAGTCTTCTTGATAACATAATCTGCAGACTGATACATATTTTGTGAGTTATGTGTACTATATACTGTATTCTTTTTATTTATTAATTAGTTAATTGATTAATTGGGGGCTCATACAACTCCCATCACAACCATTCATGGATCCATTTGATGCAAACCACATTTGTATACTTGTTGCCATCATCATTCTCAAAACATTTTCTTTCCACTGAAGTCCCTGGTATCAGCTCCTCATATTTCCCCTCTCTCGCTTCCATGAACCTTCAATAATTTATAAATTATTATTTTGCTATATCATACACTGTCTGATGTCTCCCTTCACCCACTCCCCTGTTGTCCATACCCCAGGTAAGAGGTTAAATGTAGATCCTTGTATTTGGTTCCCCCTTTCTACTCCACCTTAGCTCCAGCCTCCTGGTATCACCACTCTCACCACTGGTCTTGGATTCTCCATGTTTCCAGCTCCTATCTGTACCAATGTACATCCTCTGGTCTAGCTGGATTTGTAAGGTAGAATTGGGACCATGATAGTGGGGAGGGAGAAGGAAGCATTTAAGAACTAGAGGAGGCATCAAACAGGAAAAAACCATATTACTGTGTATGCACTTTCCTGAGATGATCACTGAGGACAAGTGGGACAGGGGAAAGAGTGGTGAAGATGGCTGATGGAACCCGGCTATCAAAAGATATAATGCCTGAGGCCTTAAAGATTTGAGGATGACCAAACAGTGCAACATGCCTACCATAGAAGAAACACACCAGTCTGTGCAACCATGAAGAGTGGAAAGAACCAGGTATCAGGCATCAAAGATCAAAAAACATATTATTATGTGGCCATCTTCCCAACATGATCGCTAAGGACAAAAGGGTGCAGAGGCAGACAGAGCCAAGGAAACTGAGGGCACTGAGCCATCAAACAATAAAGTAGCTGGGATCTTAAAGGCTTAAAGGTGAACAAGTGGCCATCCAGAGCAGAAGCAGCAAAGCCCACATAGAAGAAGGGGTTGAAGAGAGCAGATATCAAACATCAAAAAACAAAAATCAAATCAATAAGAATGAGGGGGATAGCAGGGTGGGGACCCAAGGCCCACTTGTTGGCAATTGGACACTCCCTTACAGAGGAGTTACAGGGAGGAGATGGGTCAGCCAAGGGACAGTGAGGTAGCAATGAAGCAAAAAACTTTCCTCTATTTCCTGAAGCCTTCCTCCCCCCAACCATCATGGTCCCAACTCTGCCCTGCAGTTCCAATTGGACTGGAGGAGGTGCACTAGCGGAGATGGGAGCTGGAAACGCAGGGAATCCAGGGCATATGAACCCCTTGGGGTCAGTGGTGGGAGTGGAGTTGCTGGATGGGTAGAAGGAGGGTGGGATGGAGAGAGGAAGCCAGCTGTGGGGCTCTGCAGACTGTCTCCTGTCTGGAGGATGGATGTAGGGAGGAGTGGGCAGGGGGAGATGTCTGGCAGTGTAAGATATGACAAAACACTAATGATTGCAGAGTAATGAGGACTGGGGGGAAGGGGAGAAAAGGAAGAGAAGCTCATATCAAAGGCCCAAGTGGAAAGGTAGATGTTGGGAGAATGTTGTTGAGGGCAGATATGTGGGGGTGCTTGGCACAGTATATGTAATGATGTATTGAACTATGTGTGGTGAAAAGCGATGTGCGAGCTCCCAATAAAATGATTAAATAATAATAATAATAATAAAAGAACTCGTGATAGGTAAGCTTGTGGTGCCAACATGGCCAAAGACGATAGGTAGGTCTGTTGTGAGGATATGACCAATGAACACATGAGATTAATTGAAATAGAGATAGAAAAGGCTTGACATACTCTTGTTCTCTTGTTCTTGGATCTTTGGACCAGTCAGCTGCCTTGTTTGTCCTGTGCCTCGACCTCCAAGCAACACTACCCATGGGATGCCTAATTGTGGACTGTGTAGCTGTGAGTTGAGGTTTCTTTAAGTCCTGCTTCACCACACTCCTGTAATATACATCTCTTGAGCTGGGAACTGTTGGACTCTGTCATCTGGCTGACTGTTGGTGACCTGCTTTGCTGTTTGCTGCCTGTAGTCAGATAGCCTGAATTGTTCTACAGAGGACTACTCGACAGCCCTCAAGACTCCAAGGACTGTCAGTCTACAAGCTGTCTCATGCAAGTGAGTTACACCAAGCCATTGTACTGATTTATAGATTAGTTAACTGTTTATTTCTTATCTTATATATATACTTCTATCTATATAAATATATAAAGAGAATTACTAGTGTCCTGGTTTTATTTCTCTAAGAGAATCCTGTCTGACACAGAGCTAGGGGAAAGTTGCATATTTCATTATTGCTACACTGTACCCTGTGACCCTTCTGTATGTCTCCTCTCCTCCCCACAACCCTTCTTCATGAGGATGTTGCTTCACCTACAGATGGGCTTTGGGTCCCCAATCTGTATTTCCCCTCATTTATAATGATAGTATTTTTAGTTCCTAGATGCTTGATACCTGATCCATTTGACACCTCGTGGTCACACAGGCTGGTGTGCTGCTTCTTCCATGTGGGCATTGTGCTTCCGGACTAGATGGCTACTTACTTACTTTCAAGCCTTTTAGACCCCAGATGTTATATCTTTTGATAGCTAGGCACCATCAGCATTCTCCACCACTTATGCTTATGCACACATTTGTCTTCAATGATCCTGTTGGGAAGGTGAGGATCATGGAATGCCAATTTAATAGAACAAAGTGTTCTTGCATTGAGAAAATACTTGAGTGGGGTGTCCAATGCCCATCTGCTGACTTAATACTAACAGTGTAAGTATATGCACCTAGATTTATTTCCCCATCTTCATATATAAATATATTTATCTAGGTACATGCTTGCATTTAAACCTCTTATTTATCATATTCTTATAAATGAAATAAAGGAAAGAAAACTATTCCAAAAATAATAATGAAGAGCAAATGTATTGACAATAATATATTTCATCTAATGATACTGTAAGTTTATGTCATACATAGGTTGACAAGCTGAATTGTCTTCACATTGGGTAGGGTGGAGGAACATGTAGAGGAGGGACTGGTCTTGCTGTCTCAGGAATTACAGAGGTGAGAAGGGACAGAAAAGGCATGGCAGCTTTATGGAAATATATCATAACTACTGTTTGATATTTGTATGTTTTTATTTCTCCAAAAGTTCTCTTTGTGGTACCACTCCTTCCATCATTTGCTTTAGTTTCAGTGCCTGTATCATTAAAAGAGTCCATATTAGAAGCAGTCTGGACTAATCTGAATCCTTTTCCCAGTTTCTCTAACGTCAACCTGTGTCAGGCACTGCTTCTTCTGTGTCTTCCTCATTATCTGGTGTGGATTCCAAATTGTCACCAATCTCCCCCCATATTCTGATATATTTCTTTGAACCATATCCATTCAAGTCCATGTTGTTTAAGAATCAGCTATAAAATCTTTTCCTGTTTTTTAATGGTTTAAATATCATTGACTTCTAATATTCCCGAATAATTTTTTTCTTAACAAAAGTTAGAAAAGACATGTCCAAAGGACATGCTGAAGAATGTTTTTAAAGTAAGTTTTTTTCAAAGAAAAGAGACATCTAAATTTTCCAGTTTTCTGTTGTTTTTCATTTCCTTTATTTTAATTTTTTTCCTTTACTTTAATTTTTATCTATATATTTTTTAGGTATAAACATAGATAATTGATATTAAATCTTTAAAACTTTTCAATGCAAGCTTTTAGAGTAATGTATTTTTCTTTAAGGGCTGTTTTAGAAGCATTCCACAACTTTTGAAAAGCTGAGTTTTCATTGTCATTTATTTAAATATTTTATAATTTTTCAAGTGCTTTGGTTCTTTCTTTTTTTAGCTCATATGTAATTTAGGTCCCATGCTCAGCTACTAACAGAAAGGTTTACAGTTAGAATTGACCCAATGGTGCAGCAGAAGAAAGGCCTGGTTATTGACTTTCTTAATTTACAATACTTGAAAATGCTATGGCGTGCAGTTCTAGTATGACATGAGAGGTTACTTTAGTTGCAATCAACTCAGTG